>JAVTVY010051392.1:0-26146 GCA_036873755.1 Hanleya hanleyi | reverse complement strand
GTATCTTGCACAACTAGGCCCCATGTGGGACCTGTGTACCAAATTTCAGAAAGATCCACGAAATATTTCCTGAGAATTCAAGATAACAGTGTTTCAAGGGGAAATTCAAGATGGCCACCTGGCAAGCAATATTGGATTTTCGAATCGGACCAAAAAATCGGGCCACAAGGGGAATCTGTGTACCAAGTTTGAGGAAGATCCATGCAGTACTTCTTGAGAAATCACGATAACAAAGTTTCATTGTGAAATCCAAGATGGGCGCCTGGTGGCCATATTGGATTTTCGAATCAGATCAGAAAAGGTATCTTGCACAACTAGCTGACAAGGGGAACCTGTGTACCAAATTTGATAAAAATCCATGCAGTAGTTCCTGAGAAATCGCAATAACAAAGTTTCATGGGGAAATCTAAGATGGCCGCCTGATGGACATATTGGATTTAGGAATCGGATCAGAAAGGTATGTTGCACAACTGGACCACAAGGGCAACCTGTCTACCAAATTTGAGAAAGATCCAGGCAGTACTGTACTTCCTGAGAAATCACGATAACAAATTTTCATGGGGAAATCTAATATGGCCGCCTGGTGGCCATATTGGATTTTCAATTTGAACCGAAAAAGGTATCTTGCACACCTAGATCATAAGGTGAACCTGTGTACCAAATTTGAGAAAGATCCATGCAGTACTTCCTGAGAAATGACGATAACAAAGTTTCTTGGGGAAATCCAAGATGGCTGCCTGGTGGCCATATTGGATTTTCAAATCGGACCAGAAAAGGCATCTTGCACAACTAGACCCCAAGGGGAACCTGTGTACCAAATTTGAGAAAGATCCATGCAGTAGTTTCTGAGAAATCACGATAACAAGGTTTCATGGGGAAATCAAAGATGGCCGCCTTGAGGCCATATTGGATTTTCGATTCGGATTGAGAAAGGTATCCTGCACAACTAGACCCCAAGGAGAACCTGTGTATCAAAATTGAGAAAGATCAATGCAGTAGTTCCTGAGAAATCGTGATAAAGTTTCATGGGGGGAAAAACAAGATGGCCACCTGGTGGCCATATTGGATTTTCGAATCAGACCAGAAAAGGTATCTTGCACAACTAGACCCCAAGGCGAACCTGTGTACTAAATTTGAGAAAGATCCACGCAGTAGTTCCTGAGAAATCGCGATAACAAAGTTTCATGGGGAAAATCAAGATGGCCGCCTTCTGGCCATATTGGATTTTCGATTGGGACCTAAAAAGGTATCTTGCAAAACTAGACCCTAAGGAGAATCTGTGTACCAAATTTGAGAATGATCCATGCAGTACTGAGAAATGGCGATAACTAAGTTTCATGGGGAAATCCAAGATGGCTGCCTGGTGGCCATATTGGATTTTCAAATCGGACGAGAAAGGGTATCTTGCTCAACTAGACCCCATGTGGCACCTGTGTACCAAATTTGATAAAGATCCATGCAGTAGTTCCTGAGGAAACGCGATAACAAGGTTTCATGGGGAAATCCAAGATGGCTGCTTGGTGGCCATATTGGATTTTCGAATCAGACCAGAAAAGGTTTCTTGCACAACTAGTCCCCAAGGGGAACCTGTGTACCAAATTTGAAAAAGATCCATGCAGTAGTTCCTGAGAAATCGCAGGAACAATTTTTCATGGGGAAATCCAAGATGGCTGCCTGGTGGCCATATTGGATTTTCGAATCGGACCAGAAAAGGTTTCTTGCACAACTAGACCCCAAGGGGAACCTGTGTACCAAATTAGGAAAAGATCCATGCAGTAGTTCCTGCAGGGTTCCCGCGGTCATGGAAAATCCTGGAAAGTCATGGAATTTGAAAATCGATTTTCCAGGCCTTGAAAGTCATGGAATTTTGTGTCTGGTCATTGAATTTTGTGAGAGGTCATGGAAAAAATAAATGGAACTTGAAAATGTCAGCCAGGTCAATATTTCTCTTGATTTTTTTTCACCGAAAAGATGAATTTCCTGGACCAGCGAATGTTCTATTTGCCGAATGTTGTGTGTGGTCTACGAATGCGACCAAGTGTGCATCAGGGGAGGTAACTTTGGTCTTGGAATTCTGTTAAACTCTCAGCGTGCATTTAGGAGGAAATGGCTATTCTCAAATTGCATCAGTGTAAAAAGAAATGCCATGAAAATGCTCTTCTCACTCATCATGGCTGTGGACTGATTTTCTCAATGCCCCCATTATTCATAGAGAATTTCTGATAGGTCATGGAAAAGTCATGGAATTTGTCCATAAAAGGTCATGGAAAGTCATGGAATTCAATCTGAATTTCTGTGCATGAACCCTGTTCCTGAGAAATCGCGGTAACAAGGTTTCATGGGGAAATCCAAGATGGCTGCCTGGTGGCCATATTGGATTTTCGAATCGGACCAGAAAAGTTTTCTTGCACAACTAGACCCCAAGGGGAACCTGTGTACCAAATTTGAAAAAGATCCATGTAGTAGTTCCTGAGAAATCACGGTAACAAGAATTGTTTACGGACTGACGGACGACGGACGAAAAGTGATTTGAACATTTGATGATGGTGGGCTAAAAAGTATGCTTCAAATTTGTGTTCCTTCAATAACTTCCATTCTTCAACTCCTGGTCAACTGATTTTTGTTGCAGGTGGACTTTCCATGGGATAGAAGGACGTACATGTACCTGTATTTATGGAGGACATAATGCTGTCTGTGAGAACGTTGCCGATATTGAGACATAATGGACAAATATTGAGGTGTGATAACTGGATGTAATACTGCTTACATTCATCAGAATAATAATATTAATCAAGACCGGCTCAATAGCTACGATATAGTCCTGATAAAGGTGCTCAAAATGGACAATGGAAAAGAACAGGAGGCATAATTCAGATATATTCTCCATTAAAGATTCCATCATCATCGTGCTGTGTACATGATATTGACCTAATCAAGTCACTATATAGCTGAAATATTACAGAATGCGATCACGAGTTTAATTCGCTCTCATAATTTTGATCAAAACCCAGAGTAAATGCCAGCTTAATTGGTGCATTTCAGTCTTGTGGATCTTTATGGATGATGGATGGTTGTACAGAGAATTGAGAGAAATAAATGGTACAGGTGCTGACAATATCAGCAATGCCAATGGAACACAAAAGTGTCATGTGATTAAAGGACAATACATGCCTTGCCGGTCATCTAAAAAAAGGAAACCCGCCATGTTTCCTTCCCAGATTTCAACACGAACCACAAGTACAGTTTTGCCTTGCGCATTTGAAGTTGAAACGGACTGAAAAAATTGTTAAAGAATTATTTGCCTGATTTCTTCACTGTTGCATTCTAGAACAGTTTAGTGACTTTTAAGTTTTTGTCAGCTTCAAGTGCCTTCTTTAAATAAACTTACAACAATGATTTTTGCGAGGCCATGTTGGAGGCATTGCTGTATCAGAATCTTGCCCTGGAAAAAGGGCAATAACTCTTCTTCTTTTTTGTCACATTCAGATGACTGGCAAGTTGTGTATTGTGCAAAGTTTTGCCTTGGCTCTGTGATACCTGTGTGCCCATAGAGATGTACAACTCTTTGTGCATCCTATAACCCATCAGGTTCATATTGGTTTATCACATCCGTACAGTTCATTAAAGTGATCGTAAACCCTTGAGTAAAGTTTCCATCAAATGAAAGACCATTGCGAACAGTGTCGGAAAATATTTATTTATTTTTTTTACGATTTTATTACACAGAGTAAACTGCAATTAAAGCATGGTATTCTATGGTGGTCTGTTGCAATCATATTTAGGTCCAGTGACGTCACACTGCCTTAATACATATATTTCAAACTTTTTATGCACTTTTCAGTGCTTGATTCAAGCTTACGGTATGTATACTTTGAGTTTCAACACAGACTCACTGTTCAAATGTGCCAGTTTCACCAAAATCTGGGAGACGGTGACTCATGCGTTTCAAGTCAATTTGAATCTTCCAATTAATTTCGCAGATTTTGGAACCTGCACATTGGAACAGCGAGTTTGTGTTGAAACTCGAAGTATACATACCTTAAGCTTGAATCAAGCACTGGAAAGTGCATACAAAGTTTGAAATATATGTATTAAGGCAGCGTGATGTCACTGGACCTAAATATGATTGCAACAGACCAACATAGAATGCCATGCTTTAATTGCAGTTTATTCTGTGTAATAAAATCGTAAAAACTTACAATAAATATTTTCTGACACTGTTCGCAATGGTCTTTCATTTGATGGAAACTTACGATCACTTTAAACATGATAACTCTAGCATCTGACATTATCCTCTTCAAGAACTGTTTCTCCTGCCAACATCATCTAGTTAATTAATTCAGAGTTTGTAAATCATGGATACATGTACAATCATGATAATCCACTTATATCTGGTTGCTCATATACATGTACTTACGTCATACATGATAGTATATGTGTTTCCTATGATGCAAGCATCAAACTTTTATTACACTTATATACATTTTGTAATGAGACAATAAAATATCAAATTTGTGTAATCGGTGTTCATGCAATTTAGGGTCTTCTGTAGATTCATGTTCAATATGTTCAAGAATGCAACTTCTCCACAGAGTCCACAACTGCACCTCCACTCTGGAAGATCGCAGTTGGCATATTTTCTATCACATTATATTCTCGGAGTTCTCTCCCTTCAACCAGCTACACCAACCATCTGGGCTTGGCATTTTTCAAACCAAGCAAGTTTGAAATCGGGATCTCTCACAGTAACTATTTGATGGTGATCACTGAGATAGATAATCACCAGACAATCTTGTCTAACTTTGGCAAACTGTGGGTAGTTTATGCTAAAGCTCTCCCATGTCTTATAAATGGGAAGGCCCATCTTTTACTGTCACTGGTAAAAATATGTTACCAATCATTACAATAATGCAGGAACATAAACGCTGTCTTGAAGCCATATTTACCAAGTTACGTATTGTCAGTTTTTACCCCTCGGCCGTCATGTACGTCCGTCCGTCTGTCCGTCACACCTTTCTCGTTACCAAGATATCTTTAGAACGACTTACCCTAGGCGCACCAAACTTGCAGTGAACATCCGTATGCTCGTGACCCAGAACCCTATTGAATCTGGACGTGATTGGTTGGAAACTTTGGCGGCCATCTTTAATTTATGCGAAACCATCACAGCTTTCTCGTTACCAAGATATCTTTAGAATGACTTAACCTAGGCACACCAAACTTGCACTGCACATCCATATGCCCATGATCCAGAACCCTATTGAATCTGGACCTGATTGGTTGGAAACTTTGGCAGCCATATTTAATTTATGCGAAATCATCAATCTTGTGTATCTTAGGTACCATGTCACTGTTCAGTGTGAAACTTGGTATAGATCATCGATGCATCAAGAAACTTCAAAGGAATGACCAAACCAGTTTCCCTGATTTGGTGGAAACCTTGGCGGCCATCTTTAATTTATGCAAAATCTTTAATGATATATATCTCTGATACCATTCAAGTGTTCTATACGAAACTGGGTATACAGCATCGATGTATCAAGAGACCTGCAATGTATAACCACATCAGTTCCTCTGAGTGGCGGGATGGATGGGCGGCCATCTTTAATTTATGCGAAATCATTAATGATCTCTATCTCTGATACCGTTCGAGTGCTCGATGTAAAATTTGGTATATATCATCGATGCATCAATAGACTTACGATAAATGACAGTTCTGGCGTTTCTGAATGGGCGAAAATGTTGGTGGCCATCTTTAATTTATGCAAAATCTTTAATGATGTATATGCCATTTCAGTGTTCTATATGAAACTTGGTACACAGCATCGATGTATCAAGAGACTTCCAATGAATAACGACATCAGTTCCTCTGAGTGGCGGGATGGATGGGCGGCCATCTTTAATTTATGCGAAAATCATTAATGATCTCTATCTCTGATAATTTTCAAATGCTCGATGTAAAATTTGGTATACATCATCGATGCATCAACAGACTTATGTAATGAATACCGGTTAGATGGAAACCTTAGAGGCCATTTCTAATGGCAAAATTTTTCATAATCTGTATGTTTGTCACTTGACTGCTTGGTGTTCCTGAAGTCTTGCTTCAAATTGAATACATTATGAATGGCTGGCGCCCAGAGCCGAGGGGTTTTCAGATGTGCAGCTTCGTATTAAACCTTATCCCCATGCTTTAGCATAGGAATGTACCCGAGTAACACAAACTGACTGAGTTTTGAGATCGGATTCCTGCAAATTTGTGATTCTTAATCTTCCACTCTTTTTAATCTGTGATAAATGGACTACTTATAAGTTGAATGCTAAAATCATGATCAATGTGAGCATATTGATCCTTCTTGGAAAAATATGAGGTCTTCATTTGATGCATATTTACACCAGTAATGAATGGTTAAAAAATCTGGTCTAGGGTGTAGACAAATGCTGGAGAGGAAGATTACGAACCATAAATGTAAACCCAGGAGCTGCACATAAATGCGCATATCTGGACGCCATTGCAGTCTAGGAATTAAAGCGGAAAAGAGGGATTACCAAACAAAGAGACCCGATATTCACTAAAGAGCACTTATTCGTTGCCTAAATCGTAAACCTGCTTCAATTATTGCCTTTAAACTCCATTTAAATGCACAATCAAACGTAGAAACGGAAGTTAAAAATTAAAAATTATCTCCCCTAGGAGATAGAGTTATCCGCCCCTAGGAGAGCTCTCACTCTTCCCAACGTGGTTACCATATAAACCAATGCACAGCCCATTCTCTTCCTCTTTCTCCTGTTTGCTCGAGCAGTGCACATCTAGGGAAGTGTTCAGAGGCAATTTTACAACATTAGTTGTTGTCTCGCTGGTATATCCTTTATCAAGTGTTGAGTTTTGTTATTGATTCGGAACTTACTTACTGTATTATGTCGGAAGTTCCGTCTTGTATTCCTTGTCGTACGTGCGGGAAAAATGTTTCCCCTTTAGACGCTCACACGGCTTGTTTTGCGTGTAAAGATTTGTGTTACCGTGCGTCCACGTGCGCGGAGTGTGTATTATGGGATCCGGCGGCCTGGAAGAATTATGCCCAGGCCCGTCGGGCTTTTCTTTTACATTCTTGTGATGACCCGTCTTTGTCGGAGATCGACAGACGGGTCTTAGAAATTTCTTTGGTTAATGACATGAAGTCTAATGAAGATCTTGACTGAGCTGGTCAAGACTCAGTGTCTCCCGCGTCAGTATGTATACCACCAAGCGGTACAATCCTACGCGATGATAATTCTAGGTTACTAGACAGTTTGACCCGGTCTGGAGTCTCATTGTCTAGGGCCGATCCAAAACCAGTTCCTGTGTTACGGTCAACAAAGACCAGGTCGGTCTTGGCTGGCCATTCTATTGTCCCCGACAAACAAAAGAATTCTGTGCCCCAGGTTATTTCACCATTACCTATTGGTTCTCCACATGTATCTTCTAGAAGGAAGAAAACAAATAAACGACGTCGCAGGTCAGTTTCTCCTTTACGGGTTAAAACTAAATATAGTTGTCCTAATGCTGGAAAATCTATGGAAGCGCGTTCGGTTCTTCCATTAAGTGTTCAGGTTGCGAACTTACGATCTCCAGTTTCCGCGATTGTTGATTCTTCACTTCATCATTCACATACTGCGACTCGACATTCACGTTCTCGTACTCGACATTCGGATTTTCCATCTTGTCGTTTGTTTTCACCTGTTCGTGATTCTATTGCGTCAGTTCGTCGGTCTCGTTCCCCGATCCGTAGTTCTCGTCCACCGGTTCATTTTGGTATCAATTTACGGCCCTCCCGCTCGCCGGTACGCCGTTCTCGTACTTTGACAGTTCATTCACCTGATACTACTCACCGTTTACCACGGGTTTCGGCTCCTTCTGATCAAGATTATCATCTTCATTATCATCGGGCGCCTTTCCTTGACCATGCGGTGGATCATGATTTATCATCTTCGCGTTCGCAATCTCCGGTCTCTTCGAGTTCGTCGGATGATTCGTCTTCCGCTCGGGAAAGTTCGGAAGATACGTCGAAGATGGATTATTTGCTGAGAATGCAGGCGCTTTTAGCGTTGGTTCCGGATATGCCCGCCCCTTCGAAGGTTGTTCCATCTAGTAATAAGTGTCGGACAGCAGCGGATTCTGCATTCATGTCTTCCAAGCCTGTGACTCCTCGTACATGCGCTCCGTCCCCAGCGTGGGTGGATCATTTAGAGAAGTTTGATCGTCAATTACAGGATGACAATAAATTCAAAAAGCCTCGTTTCCGGATTCCCCATGACCTTCATGATAACGTTTTACCTGACAAACCACCCAAACGTGATCGAGATTTACCACAGATTTCTATTCATCGAAGTCATCTCCACTTGAGTTCAATACCAATTTCGTGGAGAATATCCAAGAGATGTTATTGGTAATCCAACGTGCTTCCTCAGTCGCCGATTGGTTTTTGTTAGCTACTTCGCGGATTGCTTTGGATCCTGAGTTACGCCTGGACGATGGGTCGACTTCTTTGTCTCCGGGTCGTGTGGCCTATTTACGGGGTTTTATTGAAACCCTAGTACAGGCTAACCGTCAAGTTATCGAGGCCAGTTCTTATTCATATGTTTCGCTTCTCCAAGCGCAACGCAACGCCTTGCTTAAGACTGTCAAGCCGGACGTCTCCTTTATGGTTAAGGATTATTTGCTTCATCAGCCTTTGGCTTCCAAGTCCATTTTCAATAATGCTATTGAGGCCGTTGTTCCCGTCATTCGTGAAGAACGTACTGCGCGCTTGATTGCGGCTGTTGCTCGGGGTGGTTCTTCGGATCGTCGCCAGAAGCGGGGTCGTAGGTCCTCTACCACTCGTCAAGATGGGGGCGCTCGGGGGAGTTTTCGAGGTATCGACAAACCTCCACGAGGCCGAGGTCGCCGTTCCTTTCGTGGGAAGCCAACCAAGAGGGGTGGTCATTCCTCCAAATGACTATCAAGTTCCCGTGTCCGATCAAGTCGAAGTTTTTCATCCTCCGCCTTTCCGTTCATTCAGTCATCATGTTGTGGGCGGCCGCCTTCAATACTTCGTAGACAACTGGCGTCTCATCACAGACGACGCCTGGATTTTAAGAGTTTTGGAGCACGGCTTCCTGTTCACTTTTCGTTCCCTTCCACGTGCGGACTCTTCTGTCTTCGGTCGACACGCTCATCGACAAGGGAGCTGTCAGGGAGTTACCTCGGACGGAGGACAGTGTGGGGTTTTACAGCCACGTATTTCTGGTCCCCAAGAAAGACTCGCACCAGATGCGGATGGTGATCGACTTAAAAGTGTTAAACAAGTTTCATCTCACCACCCCCCCTCATTTCAAGATACCGACTGTTTCATCGATTCGGGCCCGCATACATCATCGGGATTGGCTGGCCTCAGTCGATCTGCAGGACGCGTATCTTCATATTCCAATTCATCCACGTCATCGCCGTTATCTCCGCTTCGTTATCAACGAACATCGATTCGAATGGCAGGTTCTCCCATTCGGGGTCAATGTAGCCCCCTGGTTGTTTACCCGCATTACCTCTCCTGTCATGGCATTTCTACACCTGCGAGGTATTCAGATAGAGGTTTATATAGACGACATCCTTCTATGGGCAGCGGACGAGGCCCGTCTCAACGTGCAAGTCCAGTTCACGCTCCTGGTGTTACGGAATCTAGGATTCATCCCTCATCCTCTGAAGTCAGAGTTGGTTCCGGCTCAAGTTCGCCGTTACATCGGCGCAGTGTTCGATACTTATCATCAGCGAGTATACCCGCCGGAGGATCGTTGGGACAAAATTCAGCTGTTAATCCGAAAGTTTTTGTCATCAACGTCACGGACACGTCAACAGTGGCAAAGTTTGGTAGGTTTGCTCACTTCCACTCAGGACCTAACTCATTACGGCCGACTACAGGTGCGTCCACTACAGTATCATCTGTACCCTTACCTACAGACACCTTCCATCAATCCAGCGGTGCCGGTATTGACGTCTCTTCATCCACATCTGGTCTGGTGGCAATCCCGGCTCAACGTCATGCAGGGCGTTCCATTCCGCTTTCCGGCCCCGTGTCATCATCTGTACACCGATGCGTCCGAGACCGGTTGGGGAGCCCATCTGGACATATTCAAGGTATCCGGCAGATGGTCAACATTGGATGCCAGTCTTCACATCAACCTTCTGGAGATGAAGGCAGTCATTCTGGCGGTGAAGCATTGGAGTCATCGTCTCATGTACTCCTCTCTCCTCATAGCGACGGACAATTCCACAGTCATTGCGCACATCAACAAGTTGGGAACCACCCGCTCGCTACCAATGTTTCGTCTAGTTTGGGATCTGTACGAGTGGACTCGCATTTATCATATTTATATTCGCGCCCGCCATGTGCCGGGGCGGCTCAATGTCTTGGCGGACAGCCTATCACGTCCGGACACCGTTCTTCAGACCGAGTGGCAACTTCATCCGGAGGTGTTCCAGCAGATCTCCACCATCTGGGAGTCCCCTCTGATCGATCTCTTTGCAACGAGGAACAACGCCCAATTGTCTCTGTTTGTCAGTCAGATTCTGGATCCTCAAGCCTTCGACATCGACGCTCTGTCAATCAATTGGGACAACTTCCTAGCTTACGCCTACCCACCGATGGCCCTAATACTGGAAGTGCTTCAGAAGATTGCTCGTCACGACTGCATCATTCTACTCGTAGTGCCGTGGTGGCCGCGTCGACAGTGGTTTCCGGTTTTGGTCCCGTTCCTCACGGCCCCTCCACGTCGACTGCCAGTTTGGCCCAGCCTGTTACGTCAACCGCACGGGATTTTCCATCACAACCCACGGTGGCTCAACCTACACGTTTGCAGACTATCCAGAATGCACTCGCAGTCCAGGGTTTTTCAGCAGAGGTTGCACGAACGATGGTTTCAGCCAATCGATCTTCCACATCGCAGCTCTATCAGGCGAAATGGTCCTATTTCGTCTCCTGGTGTCGAGGACAGGATGCCGATCCCGACTCTGCCTCTGTTTCCCTAGTTGCTGACTTCCTCCTTCATCTTCATCGGGATAAGAAGTTTCAAATCAGCACCATTGGAGGGTATCGATCTGCTTTGGCTAGGGTGTTACGTCTTACCTCTGGTGTAGACATTAGTCTTAACGATAATATCTCTGCGCTCATTCGCGCCTTCGCGTTACAGTCTCGCCGTACGCGACAACTGTTACCGAAATGGGATATCGGTGTGGTTCTGTGTGCTCTGATTCGTCCGCCCTTTGAACCTTTAGAATCCGCTTCTATCAAAGCTGTGTCTTATAAGACGGCCTTTTTGGCGGCGTTTGCTTTAGCGTCTAGAGTGTCTGAACTTCATGCTCTTGAAAGATCTTCTATGACCTGGACGGCGGATTGGTCTCGCATTTCTTTTCGGCCCATTCCTGAATTTATTGCCAAAAATGAGTCTGTGCGTTCAGGTCCGTGCGCTCAACGATCGTACTCCATTCCTGCGTTGTCAGACTTTGTGCATGGGCTCGAAGACGACCTCCTGTTATGCCCGGTCCGGGCGATTCGCCACTATCTTACTCGTACCGACTCCGCTCGCGGCTCTCGGCGCCTGTTATTTCTGTCTCTTCGCCCGTCGGCTTTGCGTGACATTACCAAAAATACCATCGCCGCGTGGTTGAAGAAAACCATTAAATGGTCTTATCAATTGGCCATAGACGCTCCCCCTCTGTTGTCGGCTGCCTCTTCTCATGAGATTCGCGCCATTGCCACGTCATGGCCATTATGGAAGAATCTGTCCCTCCATGACATTGTCCAATCTTGTGCCTGGACGGCGAACTCCACGTTCACCAACTTCTATCTGAGAGATATGTCAGTCCAGTCAGAAGGGATAACCACCCTTGGGCCGTTAATAGCGGCCCAGCACGTGGTCAAATAAATTTTCAAAAAGAAGGGGGGGGGGGCGGCATTTTGTATCATCGCAGCAAATCTGCAAATTGCTGTATCATCTCATCTCATTCATACTATTAGTCCACATTTGATTGATCACATATTGAAGAAAGTAATAAGTTCAGATGGACAACCTTGGATCCTCTAAAGAGATGTCGGACACTAAATCACCACTCTAAGATGCCTGACTCCATGGTGAGTGTGATCTTTACCTTAATTGCGGTTTGATTGTGTCTTTCAGGTTGAATCTGACTTCCTTCTTATGATCTCAGCTACGTCATCTACGCTCAACTCCCAAGAAGCAAGTTGGACGTGAGACGATTGTGGACTGAGTATGGTGTGGCTTGGCGACCTCTAGGCACGGACCAGTTATGCTTCACCCGGTTTTAGGAACAGCCAAGAATCTGCATACAGATAAGCCTTACCAAGTAGACCCAATAGCCCTAGTGGTACCGGTCCCTCCTCGTGGTATAGATGGCTTCCCGAGTAGACTCAACAACTCTATGAGTAGGGGTCCTTTCTCGGTAGAAAATACTTCCACACCACGAGCACAGCTACATGGCTGTAGACAATCAAGATAAGTACAACTGTATCTTATCCACATTTTAACCTTTTTTAACGGTCATTGACCAGGGTTTCAATTGTTTGATTATTGATGTCTCATATCCATGTCTGTGTCTTCCCAGCGGTTACTTAGCCTACCTTTGAATCTGCTACTTGGCCGAGGTTTCCCTCCTTCCACCTGTTGGTACTGAGGCAATAATTGAAGCAGGTTTACGATTTAGGCAACGAATATTAAACATTTATAAATGTTTCTATTCGTAACTAAATCAAACCTGCTTCAATTTAATGCGCCCTCCCGTCCTTCCCCTCAGACAGCGGCCTAGTTCACTACTGGTCTCGGTTATTTACAATGAGAAAGAGGGAGAGAATGGGCTGTGCATTGGCTTATATGGTAACCACGTTGGGAAGAGTGAGAGCTCTCCTAGGGGCGGATAACTCTATCTCCTAGGGGAGATAATTTTTAATTTTTAACTTCCGTTTCTACGTTTGATTGTGCATTTAAATGGAGTTTAAAGGCAATAATTGAAGCAGGTTTGATTTAGTTACGAATAGAAACATTGTTTATAAATGTTTAATATTTCTACAATTGCTAGAACACTGCAAGCAACGAAAGAAAAATCACTCCTGCTTTCCTTGAGACTTTTCTTTTATTCAGACACCAGCATCACATGGACCAAACGAGTTCCAATAGTGGTCTCAGAAGACTTTTCTTTTATTTAGACACCAGCATCACATGGACCAAACGAGTTCCAATAGTTGTCTCAGAATATTGTCCTTTAGTTCTGGATCTTCTTTCTCTTTTTGGGAAATCTAGTTTTCTGGTATGGTCCCGAGCCTGTTCTCTTCGCTTCCTGAATTTCTGTATACTTCCTCTTGTTGTAACTGAAACAATAAATGAAACGGTAAAGTACATTGCAGCTCACCTTACACAAAATGATGCGCCATGGGCAGCGATCATATAGAAAGCCACATCAAATTATTCCCCTTGTTATTTAGCCAACTACTCTGATGGGTACATGAAGGCAGTGTTTGGAGAATTGATTTCCTCCCCCTTGTCCAAACTCTATATGGTTACAAACTTGAAACAGTTACTTCCCCTTGACCAAACTCTGAATGGTTACTTCCCCACGTCCAAACTCAAAATGGTTATTTCCCCTTGCCCAAACCTTAAATGGTTATTTCCCCTTGCCCAAACTTTAAATGGTTATTTCCCCCTTGTCCAAAATCTAACTGGTTACAGTTTAAACTGTAAATAGTTACTTCCCCTTGTCCAATCTATAAATGGTTCATTTTTCCTCTGTCCAAACTCTAAATGGGTACTTCCCCTTGATTATTCAGCATGGTAAAGCCTCTACTCATTCAGTGACTCTATTAAAATTCAATTAGCCCTAATTTTCTGAACAAAATTCAGTCAGGTGTAACAAATCTTAATAATGGATTTATCTGCACAATTTGGACCATTTCATTAACTTCCTGTGCCAATAAATTGGCATAGACCATAGTTTTAAGATGAGAAATTTCTCTTCCTGTGATTGAATTATCAGAGGATTTATGGTATATTTAGTCAAACTAAGCAAACCTTCTGAAGTCCGCATCTGCCAGCAGTTCCTCTACCAGAGTAGATTTACGTTGTTTCTTAGGAATTCTTGAACTATAGAAATCAGCTTTGCTCTCCACCACTGTGCCAAACTGAAAGAGAAATGGAGAAGATGTTCATGTTTCAGTGATATTATACAGATATTGCATGCTGTGAGGTGTGATATCACGATTTGTCAGCTCGAGAAGGTGATGTTCAACGAGTGCGGATCTGTTTTATTATACCGAAAAAATCCATAGACAATACAAATAGGCAGTGTAAAGAGAAAAACCAAGACAGCAAAAACAGTGTTATCACTGCTTTCCGTCTGTACACGCCATCGTGATTACAGTGGAATGACCTCACAACAGACGACAATGCTATGAAAGAGTCTGTTCACAGGCGATAACTGCGGGAGACCGTGTGACATTGCCTTTGCCATCAGCGCGTGATCGTGTGATATCGGCGCGAGATCGTGGGACATCACATTGATGAACTGTTTTTTCATAAGACAGAGAATTGCGGAATATCACGTGATGGGTGTCTCAACCAATTGAAATAAACGAATACACGGTGAGGTATAATACTACAACATATTCACTGTGCATCAAATTAGTGTGCTGTACAGCGGCAGTATGAATGAAAGTGGAAGTTAGTGAGCAGATGACTTGCTTGCGAAGCACTATCCCTTGTACTGCCATCACACATCACGCTAATTCGGTGAACACTGTCACACAGTTTTATTCGACAGGTCAGTATAATGAAAAATTACGAGAGGAACTTCCATAATATCCCTGATACTCTCTACAATTGTTCATCATACTACGATGGTGCCTATAAGTGCCAGACCTGTCCCAATGCCACATACATATTTATATACAGTGTAACCTCACTATAACGCTGTTATTGGGGGACAAAACTTGAACCACCTTATTGATTTTCAGCCTTATAAAAGGGCTAAAATAATAAGCATTTATTAATTTGAGGGACACCATAGCACCCACCTTATATCAGAATCAGTGCTATAGCGAGGCACATTACAGTGAGGCTAGACTGTATAATTATAGTGCTGTCTCACTGGAGCACTATGCCATAGGCAGACATGATACTTAATAACCCAGTCAGATTTAAATTAGTATCCTGACACAGGGCCATCCAGTCCTTGATCTATCCTATTAATGCTGAGTGCCATGCCAGATGTATTAAGGTTAGTCATTATCAGTTTTTGCTCATTTAAATTGCAGTGAATAAACTTGCCAAAATGATCTACATGTATATATTTAATGTATTTTGACACTCAAATCTACCTCACTAATCCATATTCACTCCTACCATAGGGGTTTAAAAGCTTTACATATTTATAATTATGTTTTAATCAACCTATAGTTATGTATTTTTAAAGTACGTTTTTACTGTTGAATTTTGGAAGCTCATTTGGGATTTTGGACCAAAAATGTTGATAAAAACCAAAGAAAACAAACTGATGAAACATTATTCAGAATCTGAGACTAATAGAGTAAACATTTATTCCCTTGAAATCAATTCACCAGTAACCTACCAGCTTCAAGACGGATTCATACAAGAGTATCGTAAAATGATATACAATGTATATGATTGAATATGTAGCATTCATACAAGTGTATAAACATATGACCATCAAGTCTCTGTGACAAATACTTCACACAAAATAAAGCTAAACATCAACACTAACAGGAATCAGACAGATTGATGGATGTACCCATAAAGCTCTAACACACTGACATATTAACAAGTCAAATCTAATATCTCAAAATATGCACACTAGAGAGATATGTTGAGAAAATGATGGCGATGGCAGTGGTGTCAAATTTTGGAATTCAGTGGCTACTGGATCGCAAAGAATATATACCTTATCTCCATTCAAAAGGCTCAATTTATATTTCATGAAAACATCTTTTGTGTTGCCAAAATCATGCCCTTAGGGTCATGCTAATAACACCAAAACCTTTTGAGCTCTTTGTCTATCCTGCGAGATCACTATACCAAATTTTATGACATTCAAACAAGCTGTTTGAGAAAAATCATGCCAGAAAGGTTTGTAATGTTCACGACTACACCACCATCTAGTGATCAAATACAAATGTGAACCAGGTAAATTCCCAAGACCTAGCTATACATAAGAGCTTCCACTTTGTGAAAATGCTCTGAATAGATTGGGTCAGGACCAATAGCTTGGGCGAGGAGATATTGAAGCTGGATGAAGTACACACCTGGAAATATTTGGGTGTTGTCCTGATGTCGTTAGCCCTGTAGAATCGTTTGGGATCAAGGGCATGTCTCATCTGTAAGACCTTCAGATCATTCTTACGTTCCTCAGTCAGTTCCGTGGCAGGAAGGTTGTACCAGTTCTTCCCCTTTGTCATCGACCTCTCTTTCTGCAAAATACATGTACATGTAAACATAAGATGAAGATCCTTGTTGATAATGAGAATAGCATTTCCATGAATATAGATTTTTTTGGGGAGGGGATGAAGGACATCTCCAGAGAGAATGCCTCTTTTGCTTTGTTTTATATCAATATATATAAGTTTCATATCAATGGCACATAAATATAAAGACTGATAATTATGTCTGTATATTAAGTGGTCATATACATTTGATTACATTAGGCACTCTGCATTCCTCTGCATTCACAAGGATGTAATAACATCACTTTGAAATCAGACATGGGGCTTCATCTGGGGATCAAGCCCTTTTAGGGTTGCAATTCAGCAAGGGGTGGCAGAACTACATGTACACCAAAATTACAGTCAGAGCAATTTCTTGAATAAACGAGAGATCCTAAAGGATCTTGGCGCCCACCATTGTCCGATAATTGTAAGCTAATGACAAGAGGATCTTTTTGTCCATTGTTACTAAGAACAAATGAATGATTTGCAATTTTGTTTGCAGAATTTCGAATTGAAGCGAAGACAAATCTCTTTGACACTTTCGCATGAGCTATGAAACATACTTAAGATTTTATAATGAGGAACGAATGCTATTTCTGTTATGTTTACTGGGCTAGTTTGAGTTATCTCTTTTAAGATACCATGCTCGAAAATAGTAAGATGGTACAAAACTTAATTCTAAAGGGATCCGGTATGCGCAGTAATGTTGAAACTTTAGTGTCTGAATCCTGATTATCTCTCTTGGATCGAAACATGCAGTAGTCTACAGTTGTCGAGTTGTGAGGTTGTGTCACAAGAGTGACGTCCCTTCGTGTAGCCGTCCCCCGGCAGAGGAACTGATGGGGCAGTTCACTTGCAATGGCATGGACTAAAGTAAACTGATTTAAAATTTGAAGAAATACATTTTAATTCGGAATCATTTGAACTTTATGATATAGAAGGTGAAGGTATGGATATTCTCTATAGTCAATATATAGTATATGCCCCACCGTTTGATCCGCCTACTCTTGTGATGCAACGTCACAACTCGGGAATACCGTATTAATTTGAAGCGTAACTTGGATTTTTGAATCAGACCAAGAAAGGTATCTTATGCAACTGGACCACATGGGGAACCTGTGTACCAAATTTGAGAAACATCCATGCAGTACTTCCTGAGAAACCATGATAAAGTTTCATGGGGAAATGCCAAATGGCCACCTGGTGGGCATATTACATTTTCAAATCGGACTGAAAACGGTATCTTGCACAACTAGTCCCAAAGGGGAACCTGTGTACCAAATTTGAGAAAGATCCACGCAGTACTTCTGGAGAAATCACGACAAAGTTTCATGGGGAAATCCAAGATGGCTGCCTGGTGGCCATATTGGATTTTCGAATCGGAAGAGAAAAGACATCTTGCACAACTAGACATCAAGGGGAACCAGTGTACCAAATTTGAGAAAGATCCATGCAGTAGTTCCTGAGAAATCGCAATAACAAAGTTTCATGAGGAAATCCAAGATGGCCGCCTGGTGGCCATATTGGATTTTGGAATCGGACCAGGAAAGGTATCTTGCACAAGTAGACCACAAGGGGAACCTGTGTACCAAATTTGACAAAGATCCATGCAGTACTTCCTGAGAAATCACGATAACAAAGGTTCATGGGGAAATCCAAGATGGCTGCCTGGTGGCCATATTGGATTTTCGAATCGGACCAGAAAAGGTATCTTGCACAACTAGACCCCAAGGGGAACCTGTGTACCAAATTTGAGAAAGATCCATGCAGTAGTTCCTGAGAAATAGCGATAACAAGATTTCATGGGGAAATCCAAGATGGCTGCCTGGTGGCCATATTGGATTTTCGAATCGGACCAAAAAGGTATCTTGCACAACTAGACCCCAAGGGGAACCTGTGTACCAAATTTGAGAAAGATCCATGCAGTAGTTCCTGAGAAATCGCGATAACAAGGTTTCATGGGGAAATCCAAGATGGCTGCCTTGTGGCCATATTGGATTTTCGAATCGGACCAGAAAAGGTATCTTGCACAACTAGACCCCAAGGGGAACCAGTGTACCAAATTTGAGAAAGATCCATGAAGTAGTTCCTGAGAATTCATGATAACAAGGTTTCATGGGGAAATCCAAGATGGCCACCTTGAAATCCAAATTGGATTCTCGAATCGGACCAGAAAAGGTATCTTGCACAACTAGACCCCAAGGGGAACCTGTGTACCAAATTTGAGAAAGATCCATGCAGTAGTTCCGGAGAAATCGGGATAACAAGGTTTCATGGGGAAATCCAAGATGGCTGCCTGGTGGCCATATTGGATTTTCGAATCGGACCACTAAAGGTATCTTGCACAACTAGACCCCAAGGGGAACCTGTGTACCAAATTTGAGAAAGATCCATTCAGCAGTTCCTGAGAAATCGCGATAACAAGAAATTGTTGACGGACGGACGGACGACGGACCACGGACAAAAAGCGATTTGAACAGCCCACCATCTGGTGATGGTGGGCTAAAAAAAAGTATATTTGTTTGCATAAAAGACCTAAGTTTTTGCAGTGGGCATGCAGTGGAGTTCCATTCTATAATATGTCTGCCAAGTTTTTGCAGCAGATACATAAAGTTTTAATGAAAAGACTGACAGAAATCGGATTTGATGTTCATTACCACTTGGCAGTAAGTTCATGCAGTTGAAGTGCAGTTCAACTGCAGCTCAATTGCTAGGAAGCAGTTGGTGCAGTTGGGTTACAGCAGATTTACATTACTGCTGCAACCTACAGTATCCACTGCTGTTTCGTATTATGTAAGTTCCCAGAATACATACCTTGTAGGGTATGGGGTTGACCGAGGCTTCGTTTAGGAGATAGATGGTGGTGTTCGCTACCCCGGAAGTTCTGGTGGTAGTGGATGGGTTGAATAAGTGTAGCATGGTGTAAGCTTCCGGAACATTTAGGGTACATGTATGGGGTCCTGGTTGGGCGTGGCTTAGTTTCGGAGATAGAGGGTGGGGCTTGGTACCCCGTGGGTGGGGACATGTACCAAAGGATAGGAGATCATTTGAATATGTGTACTGTACATAGCATGATGTAAGCCCCCAGAATATATGAGGGTTCGAGGGATCAAACAGGGCATTCAGGAGACATAGGGTGAGGCCGAGAAGCTGTGGACAGGAACATTTTTTTCCCCATTTTGCTTTTGGGCATATATTGATCGTCCATCCTGATGGCTATGGAGGGGTCAGTCTTCATGGGAAAGAGCAGCCGCTGTGGGCCTCATTGAGTCATTCTGACGCATTCGGAGCAAACTGTCTTTGACACAGTAGTTGTCCTATTGTCTTTTGTTTTAATTTATGTTCTTTTTCAATTTCTGTAGGATTCATATATGGAAATAAAGTATTGTATATTGCTTTCTTTT
The DNA here is from genome assembly GCA_036873755.1 of Hanleya hanleyi. Classification (NCBI taxonomy): domain Eukaryota; kingdom Metazoa; phylum Mollusca; class Polyplacophora; order Lepidopleurida; family Hanleyidae; genus Hanleya; species Hanleya hanleyi. The sequence continues at coordinate 6,228 of JAVTVY010051392.1, read as the reverse complement.
TTCCGGACAGGGACACACACAGACATCATTTAGATTTTGTTTTCGAGCTTTTCACAGCTATTAGCTATGGGCTCAATAAAAATGGAGTAATTTGTTGTTAAACTGTGCAAAGTTTTCTAATTTTTAAGAGATATTTTATGGTTAATAGGCTAATCATATCACTGATTGTTATTCATCAGACATAATAAAATCTCAGGGTACAGAATGATGTATTATTGTGCCTGTAATCTGTGCACAATAACATGTAAAACATAGAGCTTGAATGCACTTACTCTTCGTTTCATACGCAGTTTGTTCAAACTTTCTGTGTAAGGAAGAACTGTGTCCTGTTTCTCAAAGTCTGGTGTAATTACACTCTTCTTCATGATCTGGAATAGAGGAAAATTGAACAGTTCATAGAATAGAGATTAGACTTACATGTATGACATTGTATGAATCACTGAACAAGCATAGATTCACGGAGTCACCATACTGTTCACGACCATTTTGACATGGCACACATTTAGATGATAAAAAGAAGTGTTTTTTGGCTACATTTACCTACCCATCAATGGTATTTACTGGCATCATTGGAGATTATTTGTCAGTGCTTGTGTAGTTTTCTATTGAAATCATGGCTTTATTATGCAAATTTATTGTGACTCTTTAGACAGACATGCAAACTGGTTCATATATGGTCAATTCCATTGTCATGGGCACTACTTTACATGTAATTCACAGGCCCTCAATACAAGAGTATTGGGGGGGTGGGGGTAAAAACTCTTGTTTTGAGGGTCTGTGATTCAAAGCACATTCATGGTCAGACAACTAATCTCAGAATTTGAATGAAACTAACCATAAATTGTTAACAGAGGTTAAATTGCTCATGTGCGTAAATACTTTCAGAGGGAAATTTTAATGACTGACTTCAGTTAATGAAACTAGGAGGTCATTAGCATACTGTCACGGGCGATACACAGAAAAATCACCATTTTTGAGACTAACTGCATACATGTATCCTGATGTATCCCTGTGATTTGACACATGTTTGATGCTTGTTCAGGAAATTCTTCCATGCAGTATTTCAGAGTAGTGAATGCTTATCATGAATTCAAGCATTGTTTGTGTTTAATAAGATTATCTGTTCACAAGTAATTAATAGATTCAAGGTCACCGGCACTACAGGTTTCATCATTAAAGCGAGAAACTCTATGAAAATTTACTAACATAAAAAATTTACGATTTGGATAATGCTATTTGATAATTTATTCAAGAGAACTATGAACATTGATTCTCCAACACAAACATCATATAAATAATATGGTGTAAATAAAAAAAATCAATAACAGATCAAAAATTCATTTAAGGCCTCGTCACTATACTTTAAACTATTATCATAAAATTTAATTCATTGGAAGAGTTCTACATGACTGACCATCGATTTAACCATCCTCGCGAGCCATTCGATCGATCTGTTAGGATCAATACAGTGGCTGTTTAGTTAACTGTAGCAGTTCTGGATATAAATAGATTAAGGGGTTTTCTCTAAATCAAATCAATCAGTGAACGCGCTAAGCTAGCTGATTACGCCAATCCGCTGTGAGGTAAGAAATGTGACTGGTTTGAATTTCATTGCTTGCCAAAGTACTTTGACGTAGAGCTGAAATCGACATCGGATGTCAAAGCAAAAACCGCAGGCTTGGGATACCGACATGCTAATCCAATATAATCGCAGGGGATGAAGTTTACGAGATTGTTAAATAGAGGCAATGACTCAAGAACTCATTAGAATCACCAAAGATGCCAAGTAAACCTCCTGCAAGGATTTTCAATTTACTTGAACTTGTGAAGATGTGATTTGACATGGTTTACTCCACTCGACGAATGCTAGTAATTGATAGGCTACCCGAGACATATTAGAATGCAGAGTGAAGTTATAGATCTGCTCTTTGCACATCTTCTCTAGCCAAGTCGACGTACATCACGTTGCTCTGTACATCGCCTTGGCGTACTTCTCTAGTAAAGCTGGAACATGAATCCTCATCGTTGAGTGGAATGCAGAGACCCGGCTTGCTGCATCCAATCAGAATGCGCGTTATGTAGTAGTTGAATTCCCAAGATGACGGCCCCCACTAAGAACGAGCTGTGTCGAATGTGCGGGGAAATTCTGCCGATAAAAAAACAGGAGAAGCATTATCACGGCCACTTTCGGTGTATCTGATCAATTGAATCAGATTTTGGGACGCGCTGCAAGGTTGAACGATAGCAACTCGCCTTACGTGTGTGGCCGACTTAAAATTGAAGAGAAACAACTCCTGGAGTCAAAAAGGCGCTCATCGTTAAAACTTCCACTAGGTGGCGCAGAGCAGTATTCCTCTGCCACCAGCCAAGAATGTCAAGGCAGTGTAGAGAGCTTTGCGATGTAGTTGACTTGGCTGGTGAAGATGCTCTTTGCAATGCAAGTCAACCAATTTGTAATGGGTCTACTTTGAAAACAATGTGGCTGCGCCCACTCAATGTCAGATATTCAAACTTTATTAGAACCGGAGATTGTTCGATCCAGGATATGTCTTCCTTTTGGATTACCCAGGTAACTGAAAAGCAATCTCAACCATCCTCTCACCAATGTCAAGAAAGTCTCCAAGTCGAAGTCAATCGGTTCAATAGTTCTCGAGTTATTGGTCAGACAAGAAATGTGTAAAGAGACAACTGCTGAAATCCAAGATGGCTGATTGCGGCCATCTTGGATCACGTAGGTAAATGAAAAGCAATCCCAACTGTTCTCTCACCAATGTCAAGGCACTATCCAAGTTTTAAGTTGATTGTTTCAAAAGTTAATGATTGGACAAGAAATGTGTGAAGATCCAACTGCTGAGATCCAAAAAGGCTGATGGTGGCCATCTTGGATTACACAGGTAACATGTCCTCTCATCAATGTCAATAAACTCTCCAAGTTTGAAGTCAATCTGTTCAATAGTTCTAGAGTTATTGGTCGGACAAGAAATGTGTGAAGATACGACATGCAGGTAACTGAAAAGCAATCAGGCCTTGTGATTTGAGGCGCACGATCGCGCACGTGCACCATAACGCACCTGAAGAGGCACTGAGGTGCGTTTTGAACGCGCGCCTTAAACTTTAGGACCCCCTTCAAAATTTTTCTATGTCAAATTTTGACGCGAATCTGCCGATCCATTCGCGTGAAGATTCGCCTGACAGGGCATTCGGGCGAATCGAAACGGATTCGCGTAGAATTGAAAATAAAATTAAATGTCACCAGTTGAAAACTTACGATTGAGGCCCGTTCGCCCATCGTCAACGTGCACACATGCTGTCGAAAACTGGGCTCTATATCATCTATCTATTGCCATGTGCCAGTCCTAGTATGTTCGCTGATCTGTCGAGCGTTTTCATTGGCTCGTTCACGGCAGCCCGCCAATCGGTTCGTGTGACGGTTACGCGAAAAAAAAATCACGAGAACGAAAAATGGGTTACGTGTGAAGCTAGTATAAAAAAAAAATTACACACGAATAATTGCCAAATGGTCATAGAACGTTCCTGGTTTTTACAGTCTTAAGGCATGGGATATATTTATGTATTTGTCTTCTTCTCCATTTAGTCATCGTCTTCTTTTATTATCAAAAATTGTTTACTGGTTGGCGATCAACGTCGAGATTGTATTATACGGCCGCCATCTTGTAGGCGTGAGGTGAGTTGACAGGTGGAGTTCAACTATGTATGTCGAGAGCGGTGTGTGCGTAACCAGGGATGAAAAGTACTTGGAATGTATCCGTGAGCTAAATATGTACCGTATTTTAATACATGGCATATTGTTTTGTTATATGCAATGGACATTCGTTGCACACTATTTATGATAAGAGATGTTCGTATATTCGTTATAGCTGTGATCGTCTTAGCAAATAAAATTGAAAACGCATGTTCAGGGCCCTCCGCCCTGAACTCCTCGTAGAGGCTGTTCTTGTGCTGACAACATTGATGGCTGACAACATTGATGGCAGATTTTTAGTTCCAGACTATGCGCAGGCTAAAGCAGGATGCGTGGATATGCTTGCTGTCATACATAGAATTCTGATTCTGTAGTTCTGGACAATAAAACCATCTTCTGAAATTGTTTATGGTTCACAAGAGCACAAGATCTTACTTAAATCATTTGCTCAAAATGTGTAATCTAACTTGATATTCAATATTCTTGGCGTAACCCATTTACGTAACCTTTGGGTTACGTGATCACCAGTCGCGTAACCGAACTAAAGGTTACGCAAGTCGATTGCCCGTAACCTCTTTTTGGGTTACGTGAATGTTTCAAATGTCAAGGCCTGAAGTGTCACAGGCCAACTTCGGCTTGGCAATTGAAAACGAAATGATGAAATAGCTACGGACACAGGGCCTAAAAACGTGGAAACAAATTAGAAAAACGGCCCTGTGTCAGTGGGAAAGAAGCCTGAGGGATAACTTTGCATTCCATTTTAACGATGCGGGCAATAAGGTTGTACAGGCCTTTTGCAAAGTGTGTCAGAAACACTGCGATCAACTAAACACTGGAAAATAGTAGCCGACGTCAGTTACGGCAAAAACGAAACTAGATATCTGCTGAAGCCAAACTTGGTTAGACACGTAAACAACGATGGACATGTCACATCGCGAGTGTTTGAAAATTGAAACTGATTCAGACATTCCAGATTTCTGTTACTGAAGGCAAGTGAATGGATTGAATGATTGAAGTGATGATGACAATGTAAAAATTGCCATGTGCCAGTCCTAGTCAGTTTGTTTACAATTTGTGGTTTTTCAGAGTTTTATTTCTATTTTGCCAATCTTGTTTTCAGCCTTTGGCTCAAGCTCATTAACTGATTGTGTTAATTTTAAATACAAAAAAAAACACAACAAACTTAAAACAGTGTTTCTTTATTTTATTATCACCTCAATATCTTTCATAGCTGTGGAGTAAACCAGTAAATATTAGTTCCCCCTGGATTCTCCTGAAATATTGATGCGAGAATCCATGAATGGCTGGATTCTCGGCCAGCACACATTTATTTCAATTCACACCTTAACGTTTCAAACACCGTATCACACACCTTAAAAAAAATTTAGGTGTGCATTTTAGGTGTGCTAACCACACACCTCGCACGATTTTAGGTGTGCTTTAATCACTCACCAGGGCCCATACAAATCACAAGGCCTGAGCAATCCCAGCTGTCCTCTCACCGAAGTCAAGACACTCTTCTCGAGTTATTGGTCAGACGAAATATATGTAAAGAAGGCTGATGGCGGCCGTCTTGGTTTATACAGGTAAATGAAAAGCAACTGTTCTCTCACCGATGTCAAGGCACTCTCCAAGTTTGAAGTTGATCGGTTCAATTTAAGTTACCGAGTTATTGGTCAGACAAGAAATGTGTGAAGATCCAACTGCTGACATGATGGATTGATGACGGCCATCTTGGATTACACAGATAAACATAGGAAGGAAGCAATCAGAGATTGCTCAATTGTATGCCCCCCCTTCCGCTTTAATCCAACACTGCCCCGCCATTGTTCTGTTCTGTATTGGTCAGTGGAGGCCTTCATGATTATGAAAATTCTATTTCAGTCAATTTTTTTGCCATGCCTCGCATAATAATACATATTCAAAGTATCGATCAACAAGTGCTAATACAATGTTTTGATGCAAGATGGTCGCCGGGGCTTTCGTCAAATCCGAAAATGAGACCTACATTCCTTGGGAGTATATTGTGGTGAAATTATGAAGCAATCAGTAAACTTAGAATTTTGCACCCAACTAACTCTTTTTGGGGCAATTTCATACTTCAGGACCTATGTGGTCTGCTTTGGAATGTAGAATGACATATATATAGCCATTTTCCTGGTCCAAATCGGTTATGGACTGAGATCCAGCCTGGACATGCTGGACAAATAAATATATCCCATTCACTTAGGTTTGATAAACAAAGGATCATAACTCTTGAAAATATTACCGAAACCAGAGTAACTTCATGCTGCACAACTATGGGGCATTGACCACATATCATGCAAATTTCATACTTGTCCATGCAATATTAACCGAGATACAGCCCGGACAAGTCCCAATTCACAAAGATTTCAAGAAAAAAGGGCCATAACTCTTGAAAATATAAGCGAAACACGGAGAAACTTCACACTGCACAACTACAGGGCACTGACCACATATCCTGCAAATTTCTTAATTGTCCATACAATATTAACCGAGATCCA
>JAVTVY010051391.1:0-25534 GCA_036873755.1 Hanleya hanleyi | reverse complement strand
TTGTTTCTTGGCTTGTCCCGCAGGTACGGAATAGCTAGACGGCACTGGCAGTCGTCAAACCGCCTACACCACTGGTCTCTTGCAAGTCTCTACACACAAAAAGCAAGATGCGGAGTCGACACTATAGAAGGATCATGGGTGAGACTAATTATGTACATTCCATAGGCTGTATTTGAATCCCAGAATCAGTTCAACTCCTGTGATGAATCACTCGATTTTTATCTTGAATCTGCGCGAATATATTAAAGGCACATGCAGTTTCACTGCGCATCTACGTCATATCATCTTTTATGTAAGCAGGGAGGCGGTTGCCAATGTCTTATACCTAGTTTAATCTAAAGTTATACAGTTTTAGCTGATTTGCTTCTGGGATCATGGTATTCAGTAATAACGAAAGTCCCTTCTACCAGTGCTCCAGCATTGTTTTGATATGCTTTACTTGGATCAATATCTATTTGTTGGTGTTTCACCAAACTAAAAAAATTCAGTTAACGCTCTAAATCGTCAATGATTACCTTACCATCCGACTAATGGAGTATGTGTCTGTAGATACGTGTGGTAACACGGACACAAATTGTCAAGGTCACACATTATTGGTGCGATTATTGACCGATTCCGTTTAATGATTGATATGAGCTCTGTCAGAACTGCAACTGTTGGACAAGCTAGATCTAGATTTGACAATTTCCCGTTCCCGTTTTCTTGCTGAAACCATATTTCATCCTCGGAAATTGAACAGTATCATGGTAGACATCAATAGTTCCTTGTTTGCCATAAGCTTGAGGTATTCTTGAAGTTTAACGACAATCCACATCATTGAACGGTATTTTCAACCTGTTTGATAGCTGACGTATCATCTCCAGTAACGTATCCACTCACCAAAAGTCTATTTTTAACGATTTCCTGATGTTTGGATCACAGTGGCCTTGACCTTAATATCTATACCTGGAATATCGTCTTCCACTAACGTAGCCAGAATCCAACAAAAGTTGATTGTGATACTTGGATCTCAGTGACCTTAACCTTTGACCTCAATTTTGCTATTCACTCACGAACAGCGAGATTTCAATGATTTTCTGATTTTTGGGCCACAGTGACAGTTGAAGCATAGGACTGGCCAATGAGTAAGGAAGAAAGAATGACGTCAGGAGGTCAAGGTCGAAGGTTAGAGGTGATAGGTCGAAGGTCGAAAGAGTGGCGTTCAAATCGAGCCATTCAGAGACACGGATTGTTTGGGACTGCGTCCAGTGCGAGCGTAGGTGTTCAAATTGAGATGGCGTTGCACCGGTGGGTTAAAGGTTATAGAACTCGCTACAGTTGAAGTTAAAGAATATGAAAAATATGCAAAAAGAAAACAGTAGTTTGGCAGAACATTCAGTCGCGTATGTGGTATATACGCGCTTCCGTAGTATTTTCACTTGTCAGGCTGGATATGCGCGTATTGGATCCACACAGTGGCCTATCTCAGGTTGCGTACTCTTCCGGCATGGTAAAGTTATCGAAAGAGTTGCACGAATTGTCAACAATAACGGTCAATAATGTTAAGAATATGGAAAACAAAAAGAATTTCAATGGTATTTTTGATAACTCACGCGAATTTGTCATGTGCCGGCTTTCGTAGTATTCTCGATGAAGGCTACCAACGCACGTATGCGTTCTCCTTGCGATACCTTCACAAGGTCGATTTTTTAACAGAAATTCCACAAAAAGAAAAAAAAGCTCTTATACTAACTATGCGAGTTCCGTGGTGATGATGAATCCGAGACAGTTGAGCCATATACTTTACTTTTGAACACCATGTGTCTTCCTGTTGTGGCAAGGCACCGCATTAAAATCATTGACTTTTATGGATATGAACAGAATGAGCCATTTTGAGTTTGAATGTTTCGTGAACGATTCGATTTATAGAACTTAAAACATAGAAGTAGAGATCAGTTCGCCAATGGTAAACACGGTATTAACAACGTACATGTGTGGGAATAATTGTGACGTCAGGCTACACCGGTGCAAGTGGGTACTTAAGATATTTGAACGAATAACGACAATTCTCTTCCAATGATAGGGTATCAGGAGTGGATGTGTGTGCTACATTTAACAACGTTTATATTTATTAAAACCCACGTATAATTGATGACTTCGTATGCGCTGAGATACTATGTTTTAAGGCTATAACAGGGGTACATATACATGTATTTCATACCACATGCACAGCGATCTCGCGTTCAAACCAACTTCGTCTGGCCACTGTATTTTGGGGATCGTGACGATATGTGGGGACTGTTGTGATACGCGATCTGGGTCCGTGTAACCTTGCACAGTTCAATTTTCGTTTTTCGTTTTTGGTTTCTCAAAATCAAAAATTGAAATTTGACCGTCAATTTTCAATTTTCGTTTTTGAGAAACCGAAAACGAAAAACGAAAATTGAAAATTGACGGTCAAATGTCAATTTTTGATTTTGAGAAACCAAAAACAAAAAAACGAAAATTGAATTGTGCAAGGTTACACGGACCGATCTGCTCTCATTTCCGAGGTATTGTTCTCTCAAGAGCTATAATTCTGTTTTGGCTGTTTTCTATGGGCAGCCATTTATGTCAAAATTAGCAATTACAAAACCTAAAGCCAAACTCAGAAAAGACAGCATATCTTACAATGTACACTGTAATCTTAAACGCATTTTATATTCCTGCAAATAAAAAAACCTTAACTTTGAACGTATACTCAAACCGAAAACAAACGGTACGATGTTCGAATACAAACTCAGAATGAAAAGCCTAGTTCTGGACGAATAGCCAGTCCGACACAGAGTGTGACCTATTTGAAAACGAAGAGTATAACTCAGAACGAACGAGCTGTTTCACAACGAACAACGTTCCTTCGGAAATATTTCCGGAAATAATCGGGTCATTCCGAATGGTAGAATGATATATGACGTGAAACTGGGCCGCTATTTCGACTTCCGCTATTTCAGGTCGTGACCTCAAAATGAATGTGGTTATTTTTTGCCCCTAGGTTAAAGTGTACCAAAAGTTTTGAACTTCAGATATCAGATAAAAATGTTTACATGGACTTGCCATTCTCATCTTGTGAGACTCCTTACTATGAGTCGCTCATGCAAACGACAGCCACCCCCTCAAAATGTGGGGGAGAAGCAGATAGAGGCGCTCGAGTGGTCTCCCGTCTGCCGAGCGCCTCCTCGATTATAAAGTACGTTCTGAAAGAGGTCGTTCGTTCTCTGATACGTTGTACGTGCTGAAATATACTGTTCGTTCTGAGTTCGCTTGTATTATCGTTTGGAGAGAGATGAAATATGCGTTTAAAGTTAGGATCCTTGTTTACAAAAAGATGACATAAGCGTTTATACTGACGCTTTATATCGTTAGATACGTTTTCTGTTGTGAGTTAAGCTGTACAACCCGAGCTGGTAATTTTGACATAAATGGCCGCCCATAGTTTTCTCCACAAAATGGAGGAAATCTATCGCTATCAGTCATAATTTAGAACATTTACATGTGTGGAGATGTATATAACAATTTGACTAACCTTCACAAGAGAAAAATGTGCAGTAAAAACACCAGCGCATTAAACGCTTAAATGTATGCTGGTATCGCGTTTCCCAACCGACTGTTGTAAGTTGATTTTCCATATCGGGTCTACCATACCAAACGTACATACGCAGGGCGAAGGAAAGATAACTGTCTTCAATAGGTAGACGGATGACGCTCTATTCCGAGTTATATCGAATTTTCTCATACTCTCAGACACCAGCCGAATCAGCGTAATCCGCAGTCATGTAATTCGGTCGCACATGTGTTCAGAGGATGCAGTACGATAGTAGTACTATATTTAATACGCTATATATCTGCTTTATAACTGCCTTCTTCGGTTGCAAGTTAAAGGACTTCAAACACAGCGTTACAGTCAGTTTACCGTTGTCTGCGATCATTTAGCGGGTCAAGCTCTTAGCAGACGTGTTTTTACTGATAAAACGTGTATTTCATCACCTTCAGGCGCTTATCTTTAACTCTGACACATTTGGAAACGAAAAAAAAAGGAAAAACGTACGATAAGTTCAAAGACCCAAGAAGTCTCTCAGACTTCTCGATGTACTTTTTTAAAAGATTACATTTTATATCTTTAAAGTTTCATGACTCTGAGGATATACACGTATCGTAGTAATTTTGGGCGATATTTTTTTATCCTATTGTTATTTGGTCATCGATATACTTATTTATACGACCATAGTGTTGTACTATTGTTCTTATTGTTCGTGCATGATGTTGAGTAATTGGCAGGGATTTGTGGGAGATCAGTGTTCTTCTATGAACAGGTTACTCTGTATAAATATGGTCAAATAAATAAAGAAACGTAGACGAGTACTTTAACGCCTCTTCGGTGCGCCTTCTCGAGCTTATGCTCGGAGTTTTCAACACACCGGCTGCTCGTTCGATATTCATATGGTTCGAGTCATTGACCAGAGATTTCATACACGTGACGAGTTTTAAATATTGGCTGCGTAAACATCATCGCAGTCGAGAGACCAGCGTACCGTATTATGCGCCAGGATTTCGGATTTCTCCCTGGAATGTCCTTTGCACTGAAACTCTTTTTCTTTCGCTTCGAGTATCTTCCCCCACACTGGTATAAAGAGCTGCCATCATGCTGCTTTATCGACATGTTCTTCGGAGAATCCACCGATTGACCTGACACGAAACTCGAATGTATCTCGGTAGTTACTGGATGGATATCGAGTTTGTTCCTCCTCCTGTGGACTAGGTGAATGCGTTGGTAGGGAGTACGGGGGTAGCTGACTGGTTGGCGTTCGTACGGGAATCGGTGTCCCACGGTAGCCGCCCGTTGCGTGAAGTTATCGAATGTTTCGGATGGATATCGGATGGATGGTCCACGTATGTCTACGTAGATTGAACGGGCTGGACAATAACTTCGAACACAAGTGACACGCGTAAGCCATGGCTCTCGTCTCCGACATCCGCTGTATAATGAAGGGTCCCCGCTGTATGTCGTTGGCAGCTCAGAGCTTCGAGTTCAGGAAAGTTGGGAGCTCGGAGATCGGGAACTCGGAGTTCGGGAGCTTCGAGCTCAGAGCTAGGGAGTTCATAAACAAGATGCTCCATAATGCAGGTCTATACTCCGTACATTCCGTACCAGCCCCTGCACTCAGATTAGGGCAGTACATTTATTACTCGACGTGGTGTGCTCGCTGAAAGGACACGCAGGCGTCTCTCGATTCAGAACAATAACGCCTACTCACAACTGGAGATCAAAGGGATGAAATATACAACACGTTGCTGGCTTCTATTTTTCAAATATGAGCATATTCGGAAATTTCATGAGGTCACGAAGGCTGTCTGAATAAGTCTAATAATAAACCACTGATCTTAGTCCTGACGAATTCGTTTTCTGTCATGGCTCGGCTTTGTCAGACGAACCATGACTAGGGATGATGATAAACAATAACAAGTATAAAAGTAAAAAACAACACTATATAATGACGTCATTTATATTTCCACGAAGACGCGGTACAAGGGCAATTCGTACGTTAGAATGTCAGAGATTTTCCATGTTTATAGTTCCTATTATTCCACACACACACACACACGCGCACAAACACACGCACACACATCATTTCAGTTGTTGGTTAGATGGAGTCAAATTGTGAAACGCTTTACCTCCAGAATTTAGATCATGTCAAAATTTTAACTCATTTAAGAAGCTTATTAAGAACTGGAACGGTTATGAATGTCGGTGAAACATGTGCAAACATGTTTCTTTTGGCATTTTGAACCATGTGAACTTTTAAAATCAACCGTCACTTATTTTTATCATTAAATCTTTTACATTGCATAGTCCAATTATCTTTACCATGTTAATAATGTTATTTCATGTATCTGTTATCCATTGCTTTTTATATGTAGTTTTAGCTCGGTGATATTAGCCTCAGTGCTAGCGTTTCATGTTGTCCATGTAAAACCGAGGGTAAATAAAGATTGATACTGTCTCTCGTTTGTGTTCGGCGCGACTTTTATCTGAACAGATTATCGTGTCCTGAGCAAGTTTTTTCACAAACTTAGTAGGTGGTTGACGGTACACTCGGGTGACCAGAGCATTTGTTCAATGCTTTGTCGATGTACACTGCGCACTTCTTTCGATTCAACCACACACACAGGTCCAATGTCTTTTCATTCGTCTTTCAACGGCGAATATGGATTTTATCCTCCCAACGAAAGAGGTCGTCATGGACGTAGACATCGCCGCATAACATCAAAGACACGGCATTTATCGCCTGGTTAGCGATCAGGTCGTCGATAACAACGACATATACAAGAGAGTTTGTCACACGATGATGATGTCTGTTACACGATGATGGCTGTTACACGATGATGATGTCTGTTACACGATGATGCTGTCTGTTACACGATGATGCTGTTTGTTACACGATGATGATGTCTGTTACACGATGATGGTGTCAGTTACACGATGAAGATGTCTGTTACACGATGATGCTGTCTGTTACACGATGATGATGTCTGTTACACGATCATGATGTCTGTTACACGATGATGGTGTCTGTTACACGATGATGATGTCTGTTACACGATGATGATGTCTGTTACACGACCATGGTGTACACGATGATGATGTCTGTTACACGATGATGCTGTCTGTTACACGATGATGATGTCTGTTACACGATCATGATGTCTGTTACACGATGATGGTATCTGTTACACGGTGATGATGTCTGTTACACGATGATGGTGTCTGTTACACGATGATGATGATGTCTGTTGCACGATGATGATGTCTGTTACAAGATGATAGTGTCTGTTGTGTTTCAGAAACGTTACCTGAAACAAATTGAATCGAGATGTTAAAATATCCCCTCCCAAGGCCTGGGCAGGTCTCAAATCGTTCAGGTCATTTAGGGTTATATAAATGCCATGACGTTCACAGTCATCTTACAAGTTGCGAACCATATCGCTCGAGATCATGTACACCGGGGGGTAGGCTCGATATTATAAGCGTGCGATAGTCGATATTAAGGGGATTAGCTTCCCTTTCTCGTGCCGCGGTTACGGAAACAAACTCAACTGTTGTTACAGGGGACAGTAAACTCGAGGGTTAGAGAAACAGATGCACGTTAGACACTTCCCGGTTTACATGCCATCGATTGATCTGGTTAGTTTTCCTACAAATCTGTATCGATCTCTCTGTATATAGATTCTCGTGAATAATATAAACTCAAAAAAATAAAATCCAATTTTCTCGTTTTTGTTTGTTTGTTTTTTGTTTGTTTTTTGTAGCATGTTTATAATAAAGAGCTCTTCTTACGGGTTGTTTCGTCAGAAGTCTCTCTTATTTATGCTGTCGTCACGAGCATTAGACGCTTCAAGCGCCCCGGAAACTTGACCAGATGTTGGTCTCAAGTTGTAGATTTCAGGCGGCAATTAAAGGAGTAGTTACGTTAACATACGAAAAACCCCCTTAGATGTTACGTTAGTAAACATAAAACTGCTTTAATTAATTATGCACAAATAGCTGTGTTTCCTATAAAGCAAAAATACCCAAGTTACTCATGCTAAAGAGTATACGAAGAAAGGAAACACCGTTGATGAGAGGTCGCAATATAACACTTGGGTGTCACAGATTATTGTGTAGGATTGACGAAATAATTTTTTTTTCACACTAACGTAAGAACCACTTCACCTTTTAGTTTGAATAGTAAAATATCCTCGAATGTGGATAGAAAACATGCACCGAACCGGTGCAATGAACCTGTAAAGGCTAACCAAATGTTGCTGACATTATAGCTTTCTACGAGTCTAGTCTGTACCAAATATGGAGGCTCAACTCTTCGATTCAATGGCCGATCAGGCCTTATCCTTATTCAGTTCCTTGTTCATAATAGCGTCCCCTGATCGGAACACTATTGATAGTAGTATATAAAAGACCGCTGGGCGCACATTGACCTACTCTCGACAGGGGTGCCACCAGTTTTGTGACGTCACTTCCGGTTCCGGACACGTGAGCGGAAGTGATCTTTGATCCCTGCGCATGCGCACAATACCGGATATTAATAATGGTGCGCAGGGTCAAAGGTCATTTCCGGTCACATGACCGAAACCTGAAGTGACGTCCCAAGACTGGTGGCGCCCCTGTCGGAAGTAGGTCAATGTGCGTCCAGCGGTCCTTTTCAATAATAAACCAGATCAACTTTTACAATACTCGGAACCGAAAGTGACGGCACAGGTCTGGTGGCTCCCCCTGGTGTCAATATGCGGGAATTTACTCTTTTATTGGTTCGGAAGTACGTCACCATTTTTACTTGTAGCACATCAAAGAAAATCTAGCCATATATACGAGGGTCAGTCATCGTGTGCGTCATTCGTCATTTCGTCAACAATGCCACCAGTCCTTCGAGCCGTTCTTCTCCTTACCCCTGAGGTGGGGTTACATGTCTATGAGGATAGTCGCCATCGTGGAAGACCGTCAAGTTTGCTGGTCGGACCCTGAGACCGTATCGAAGACCGTTACGCTACACCGTGATGGCTGGACCAAATTTAAACGTGTGTTGAGCGATGAACTAGATGGGAACCTCATACACATCGAGAACGCCAACTACGTACACCGTGGACCCTTCTTTACACGTGTGGGGCGTTACCACGATCCTACGCAAAGCCTCACCCTAGACCCCGTCCTTCGGACGGCCTTGGAGAAAGTGGTACCTATTGTGGACCAGCTGTTTACACCGGACGAGCGGTCAGCCGTTCAGTTGGGGTGGTCTCGTGCTATTGAGGACGCGCTGGCTGAGCCCAATAAACAAATTATCAATCGTATTAATGAAGCGGAGGTAGACGGCGAGGCCATAGCCTATCCGCATATGCTCAGTCAACCCAGGGTACCTTTATACAAAACGAAGGACAGTGATCGCCTGCGTTATTCAATATGAAGAGCTAGGAGAAGGTGTTGGATAATTTATACTACAGCCCCGGGAGTCCGGCTGCGTATAGTGCATTGTCTGCCCTCTATCGAGCGGTCAAGCCGCAGGGGATACAACGTACCCAAGTCCGAGATTGGTTAAATAAACAAGACACCTATACCTTACATCGAGCTGCCCGCCGCCATTTTCCTCGGAACCGGGAAATCGTGGGTGGTATAGACACCCAATGGCAAGCGGATTTGGTCGATATGAGTGCGTTTGACAAGCACAACGATAGAAATGGGTATATCTTGACGTGCATCGATATTCTGTCAAGGTATGCGTGGGTGGTACCCATCCTGACGAAAACGGGGGCGAATCTCATAGCAGCGTTCAAGGACATCTCCAAGACCCTTGTATTTGCAAACCGACGAAGGCATGGAATTCCTTAACAGACCCTTCCAACACTTTCTGAAAGCCCAGAAGATGTTTTTCTTTCACACCTACACAGTGACGAAGGCTTCCATCGTCGAAAGGGCCAATCGGACGTTCAAAGGGCGCATGTATAAATATTTCACGTACAAGAATACAAGGCGGTACATCGATGTTCTCCCACAGTGGAGGGTTATAATCGAGCCTACCACCGGAGTATTTAGAGAGGTTCATCACCGTGACTAAACGCAACGAAGCCCAAGTTCGACGGGTCTTGTACCCCAATTATCCTCAACCACAATCGAAGGCGGTGTTCAAGGTCGGCGACCCTGTACGGATCCGTAAAGTCAAGGGGAAGAGTTATCTCCCCAACTGGAGCGACAAGCACTTCGTGATCAAACGGCGCATACCCCAACAGCCACGTGTTTATGAACTGGAAGATCTTCAAGGGGAACCGCTTCTAGGAACCTTTTACGACGTAGAATTACAGCCCGTGGTGAATACAGCACAAGACTACTACACTGTGGAACGCATCGTGAAAACGGAGCGATGGCGAGGTAAGACCATGTATCTCGAGAAATGGCAAGGGTGGCCCAGCTCGTTTAATTCCTGGGTTCCAGCCAACCAGATGAAACGGTTATAAAGCCGCACATCACTACCGCCATCGTTCATACCACGCTCGACCATGAACACAGTGCTATGGACAATAAGCGACCGCCTCTGAACATTACGTTCCCCAAAACGCGCAAAGGGTAACCCTGCTGGGTATTTTATACGGCGGTTTGTTTTACGACGTCGTGTACCTCATCTCTCTACTTAACCAACCTAGAACACCAACCGTGTGTGCCAGTCAAACCAGTCTCATCGAAACGACCCCAATCATCACCAGCACTACAGCCCACATCAACATCGAGCTCCACACCGAGTATACAGTCCACATCAACACCTACACCAAGTATTGCAGTGTCCAATACGACCACCCGCAGTGAACGCCCGTCGACAACGGCGACCGATGTTGACGCACCCACGACTCGTACCAATCGTACCAAATTTACAAGAGCGGGTTACGACGACAGCGGATACACGTTCAACCATGGACCCCCGATGGGAACATCCCTTCACTTGCGTCATTGCAGGACCGACGGGTTCCGGCAAAACACACTTCATCCAGAAACTCTTCCACTACGGAGAATGGCAGGCGGCGTATGCAGCAATTTCCAACATCACGGTCGTGGAAGGGCTACCCATCCTGGCCGAATTGGAACCGGATGCCTTGGTGGTTCTGGATGATCTCATGGCGGAGACGGATGCCCGGGTCACCCAACTCTTCGCCATAGGCAGCCATCATCGCCAGCTCAGCATCATCTACATTGTGCAGAATCTGTTCAGTAAAAAGAAAAAACCTCGGAACATCAGCTTAAATGCTCATTACCTGGTGGTCTTCAAAACCCCGAGAGATACCACTCAACTGCTGCACCTGGCGAGACAGATGTACCCCGGCCGCACACAGTTTGCATTGGAAGCCTTTAAAGATGCGACAACTCCTCAGCACGGGTATATGCTCTTTGACCATCTTCGACTACAGACCGGTATCTTTCCCGGAGAGACCCACCACGTGTACATGCAAAAATAATGTAAACACACCCACAGTGGCTTCTCCCAGCTGGGGTGTGAGTTTGTTGCTGGGGATAATAAAATATATAGAACACACCCTCCTTGTTTATGTTGTCTTTGTAAACCCATAATAAAAAGGGTAGGTTTGAGAGGTCCGGCATTAGTTGCACATGATGTCTGCACGAGTACGGCATTAGTTTAACGTGGGTATAGAATTCAGCAAAGGTCTAAAACAACTGTTAGGACTGCGCGATAATCTGTATTCGGGTCCTACCCAAGTAGGCTTCACTGCCCAGTCCACCTACAGTACAATGGACATGCGTGGTGATTTGTATGGTCTGTACTTCTACTCAGACGTGGTCGATGCACACATTGTCGAAGACAGCAACGTACCTCTACTACGCGTCTGCCCGGTGAAAGGCAAGTACAGTGATCAAGTTAGCCACACTTTCAAGCACATCTTTTATCTATCGGTTAGTCAGACCGATATTAGTTCCATCATTATCGATATAAGAGACGATACCGGTCAACCGATCGCATTCGAGCCTGGAAAGTGTTGCTGACGCTTCATTTCCGTCAAATCCGAGCAGTTCACTTCGTATAATGAAGGTGACTTATCAATGCAATACATCCAGTTACGTCGATCATTACACCAAACAAGCCGGGGGCAGTCTATCCGTGTTTAGTGGAGTGCGTATTCAGCGCGGGAATGGGCTGGGGAACATACTAGGCAGCATCGTCAAAAAAAAATTTCCGAAGGTGACGCGTGGCGTCAAATCAGTCCCCAAACAAGCCATCCGAAGTGGGGTGCAAGCCCTGGGAGATGCGTTCTGCGGTGTCCCCGTCAAAGAAGCACTGAAACGCCGAGCTAAAGAAGCAGGAGGCGTCTTGGTCGCCAAAGCACAACGCGCCGTAGGGAATAAAAGACCTGCACCACCGAGACCGCGCACCAGTCGACGACGCACATCGAAGACCCAGGATATCTTTTCTTAAATATGCCTTTCAATCATGCCGAGTCGTGTCCTACCAACAGTGAATTTGATTTGTGGACCGTACCACCTACCCAGACCCAGTGCCGCGGAGGGCCAATGGGTGGAGCATCTTCCCCCTTTTCAGCATTACAGCCACAGGTCACCATCACCAACGCTGATACGACATACCTGGATTTAGCACATACGTGAAAGCTAAAATCACCAATAAGGATGGGTCTGACCTCAAAGCAGATGCGCCCGTGGGTCCAGTGAATCTCTGGCTTCATTCGCTATTCTAGCAAGTGGATATATCACTCAGTAACAAACGTGTGATCGCGTCGACGAACACGTATTCGTACCGAGCCTACATCGAAACACTGTTATCCTACGGGCGTGACGCTAAAAAGTCATATTTGACAGCACCGTTGTTCTACCGAGATACCCCAGGCCAGATGGAGGCGAGTCCTGATAATGACGGCTATACGGAGAGAATGGAATTCACGGTAGAGAGTACCTGTCAAAATACGACTAGTGCGCGCAACGCCTGCGTTTGCCTTGGTGGCCCCGATTGACGACCTCGAGTATAACATTGTCATCCAAGAGGCCAGTCTGTTTGTACGTAAAGTGAAACCGAGCCCAGGTGTACAGTTGGGCACAGCCCAGTACACTATCCGCCGAGTACAGACCAAAGTCTTTTCCGTCCCTAAAGGTAATATGATTGCCAACCAAGAAAATTTATTTCTGCAATCGCTTAACTTTGGCCTGTGTGGAGAACGTCAGTTCACGAGGAATCCGTTCAACATAAAATCGTTCAACATCAATTTACGGCCCCTACAACCTAAGTTCGGAACGAACAATTACATCCCGAGCTATCTGAACCTCTTCGCAGCGACCGGGCAAATCAACCATGACGAGGGAAATATGATAAGCAGAGAAAATTTCGAAAAAGGGTACACGTTGTTCTGTTTCGATATCACACCCTCCTTAGACAACGATCATCCACTGAGTCTCGTCAAGAAAGGCAACTTACGCTTGGAACTCCATTTCGGGACACCTTTACCGAAACCCCTCAATGTGATCTGCTACGCTGAGTTTGACAAGATTATTCAAATCGATAAAAGCCGTAACGTCCTGTGTGGTTACGCCACTTAACATGGACACAGAGTAGATTACCACCGTGCTGCAAAACGATCTGTGGACACGTACGGTGTTTCAAGGGGTGTCACACCCCTAGATTACAAATATCCTGCCGCCTACGTCCTCAACACGGATCCAATGGAGAGGCCCGGTCAACATTGGGTGGCCGTGTACTTGCCAGAACAGCAGGGCGAATACTTCGATGCGCACGGCTTGCCACCCCTTCATACCGATTTAACAGACTTCGTGGATCAAGGCACAGAAACGTGGTGTTGGAACAGTCAAGCATTACAAAGCCTGGACAGTATGGTGTGCGGACAATATCGTTTGTTCTACCTGTACCATCGAGGACCGAGATGTACTAGCGTATGAGTGGGCCGCAGATAATTTCAATGTACAAGCCCCGTTCTGGGCTTACGTTCTATGCATTTCAATGTACAAGCCCCTGTTCTGGGCTTCAGTTTTCACGTGATTGTTCTCACGTTGTTGTTGTTATTTATTGTTGAATAAAAAACATAATGAGATCTCACCCAAAACCTTGTTATGTGTGTTTTCTGTGTGAGCATAAACAAGTGACCATCAAGGCCCAATGCTTTAACAGACATGTGGGATTCTAATGTTAACCAAACTGGTATAGGTCAGTCAATGATTGGGCTGGGAAAGTAGCCAACCAGTGGTCTAGGGTGGGGCCAAATGTAACCAATCAGTGCCCAGAAAAAACATAGACGTTAAGGCCTTGATATGCATATAACCTGCCTGGGGCATGGTCAGCACTTCCAAATTCCCCCTTTGTCTACTACTCCTCGATTTGTTTTTTATTTTATTTTTTTTATATTTTATTTTTAACCCCTGTACGATGTAGTGAAACATGCATATCTTCACACTTGACTGTAGGTTGTCCTTTTGGTCTGTATGCTATATAATGCTATAGGCTGGCTGGTATTGATCCTCACCTTCTGACCAATTTGGATTGGTCAAAAATTATGATTCTGCTCTCGTGATGTAATGTCCTAGACAACTGATGTTTTACGGCAAGCTGTCAAGCGTTGCAAGACCTGAACAGTAGCGTTGCTTACCAAAACGTATACGCTTTTGCGAGGCAAAAATACATCACAGCTCCGACCTATCATTGGCGGAACCAGATATCATTCGAAAGCCTGTATCCCGAACTTTCCTTGGATATGATTACATTCCAAGAAGAACACATTATAGACGAGTATGGAAAAGTTATTCGCTCTCGAATTGTGGGACACATGTGCACGCAAAACTGAATGCAAAATTATGCATGACTTTCACACCACATCGGCGGGAACAAATGCCCATCTATGGAATAATAACACCTCTCAGGCAGCAACCTGGATAGCAAGGTAAGCCTAAAGAACCATATTTTCTATGAATGCAAGGGTTGTCTTGAGAAATGTATCTCTAAATATGATAAATTTTCGATTTTCCATCACGACAAACGAACACTTTGGCTAAACAAATATGGCGGCAGTTCGTCCGCTCAAAGTCAGAAAAATTGTCGAACTTTAAAAATCCATATCAGAATGTCTTATGTGCTGACCCTTTATGACTAAATCGTACAATATATGTACTTTCTAACCTTAGTTGGATTCGTCATGAAATTATTTATAAATAATTCATTCCAGCATTTTTTGTGACATAGTAAAACGCAGTTGACAGCTGTATAGACTGCGATGGCATGCCTAACAAGCCGACTCAAATATAAAAATTATTTTCTCCGTAAATATGAAACATCCAAATTTGTTACGTCAGGACAATATTGTCTTATGTGTGTACTTCCTATTTCATACAGAAATTTACGCAATGTATTCCTTCAGTGATAAACTCACAATTTATTGAGGGCTGGTAGCGTGCCGTTTTCCGCTACAAAACGGTGTTGTCTGCGCTGTAGGTCACGTGGGGTAAACAGCCCCCCTCCCCTCTCACCCTTCCCCCACTTTTTTTAGAATTGAGACTTCTCCGCGTATAAACCCCTTCCCATTTTTATTATTGAACACTCATACTTTTATGGGGTCAACCATTTATTTTTAATTAACGAGACTTCTATATACCCCATTTTTTTAAAGGAGATCGCTCACAGAATGTAAACAATGCCAATAGCCCAGTCGGCGGCCGCACAACGTTGGGCCTACATTAGTCGAAGATGGCGATTTTCAAA
This sequence comes from Hanleya hanleyi, assembly GCA_036873755.1. Taxonomy (NCBI): domain Eukaryota; kingdom Metazoa; phylum Mollusca; class Polyplacophora; order Lepidopleurida; family Hanleyidae; genus Hanleya; species Hanleya hanleyi. The sequence continues at coordinate 10,259 of JAVTVY010051391.1, read as the reverse complement.
ACGGCGGCCGCACAACGATCGTCCTACGTTCGTCCAAGATGGCGATTTTCAAGATGGCCGTTGATACGGTTGGCCTACGTCGCTACAGGTCAGCGCGTACGTTGGCATGACATCGATTTCGCGCGTCTGTGATTGGCGGCTGAAAAATATGTTGCTGGTACGTCGATCGTGGGCTCTATAAATAAGCACGGTTTTCGAGATGTATCCATTTTCTCGAAGTTGAGGCGAAGCCATGGCACGCAATAATACGAATAATCTACACGACACACAGTATACGACCACTAGAGTCGGACAGCCATTCCGAGAATGCAACAAGAACTATCACCGCTCGCCAGGAATGCAGACTCCACTGATGACGGAAATTTTACCACAGAGCCCGACTAACCGCCCACAGAAGTACTCCGATACAACAGGCTGTGCATACAATCTATCAACGTCACTGGCCTACAACCCTGCGCTGTTTTCACCGCCGTCGCCCAATATTGGACTTGTATAATTTCCGGTTAGAGGAAAACACCCGGCTTCCCCACTACGCCTATACTATTTTTGAGGACCAAGCTACGGCCTTCAAATTATATCTCACCTTTGGGTATTTATTACGGCATAAGGAGACAGACCAGCTCCGGTACTTTCACCCTCTTTCGACCACCCCTTCACCATAACGGATCGGCCGTCTCTGGACACGGTACTGGGCCAACTAGAGACATTGGATAGTTTAGTATGGGCCCGACAACAACGCCCCAACACCAAATGGTAGGTGGAGATGACGACAAATGTTACGTAACTAAACTGATCGACCACCCCATCGGCGCCCACATCCATCTCCCGGACTGGTTAAAAATCCGGAAAGGCATGCACGCCTTAGTGAGTGGAGCTCATGGTCCGTACACCGATCGGAAATGCTTGTTTCGCTGCCTGGCTATCTATCTTAACCAGGCCCAGCCCAGGGCGTGTGAAAGAATGGCCAACTGCTATTGGGAACAATATCTAAGTGAACAGAGCATGCAAAAACAGCACTTCCGCGGGGTCCCGTTATCACAAATGGAAATGGTAGAAGGCTTGTTCCACGTCAATATTGTCGTATACAGTCTAGCCCAACACGTGGATGATAACAAAACACCGATGCCCCACAACCGGTAGCCCACCTCGTGCATCGTTCCCCGGGGAAATACGATACAACTATGAAATTGAATTTGTACCAGACGGACACTGGCGAGCATTTCTCATACATTACGGACATGAATATCTATGCCCAGTCATACAGTTGTACTAAATGCCATCGTGTGTTCACTCCGGTCACTTACACAGTCACGAGAAAACATGTGACAAGACCAGCAAACGAAAATTCCCCGGCGGCCTTTTCCACAACAAGCCCACCATATTTGAAGAGCTGGCGGATGAAGGCATTGACGTTCCCGTACCCCACCGCTATTTCCCGTGCCGAGCCTGCTGTGATTTTGAAACACTACTAGAGTCTATGGAGAAGGTATCGGCCAAAACCCAATGGACCCAGCGCCACATTCTCTTGAGTGTGAGTATTCACACCAACGTGCCCGACTACGACGCGGCTCCGGCCTGTTTCGTCTCTAACGGTGATCTCCATGAACTGATTACTCGAATGATGGACTATCTGGAGACCCTCAGTCAAGCCAGTGCGGCGCATCTCGCCTCCACGATCTACCGTGATGTTTTAGCAGCATTTGATGCGCGTCTTCCAACATCGGTCGTAGACGACACCGACAGTGAGGATGAAGAGGATGTTCCTGACAAACCACCGAAACCCTACGCCCAGAAACTCAAGCTGCGTTTACTGAAACATTTGAGTCAGTTACCAGTCCTGGGATTTAACTCGGGACGGTACCATTTAAACTTGATCAAACAATTCTTGTACCCTTTCCTCGCCAAAGCCGGGAGCATCAAACACATCATTAAGACGAACAACCACATAGCTCTATCCACGAATTCACTCCGATTCTTAGACGTACGGAATTACCTGGCGCGGAATTACAGCTATGATCAATGGGCGAAAGCCTACGACTGTGCCCAGAGGAAAAGCTGCTTTCCATATAACTACATGACCGTCTCGCCCGTCTGGACGAATCGCAACTTCCACCCCAAGCGGCCTTCTACAACGATCTCAAAGGAGAAGCATTATCCGACACCCTCCATACCGAACTTCAACAGGTGTGTGACCGTGAAGGTATGGAAACTCTCCGCGATTTCCTCGTCTATTACAAAAATTTGGATGTCGTCCCTTTTCTGGAAGCTTCCGACAAAATGGCCGCCTTCTACAGAGATATGGGTGTCCACGTGTTTAAAGAATGTGTAAGCATCCCGGGTCTGACCCGGCGGCATCTGTTCCAGGATTTACTCACTTTCTTCGCTGTTATCGACCAGAATGATGCCGACATGTTTGACTGCTTGAAAGGAAATATCTTGGGCGGTCCCAGTATTATATCCCATCGATACCATGAGAAAGAGCTGACCCGCATTCGAGGAGGAAAACAGTGTCAGAAAATAATCGGATTCGATGCAAACGCCCCCTACCTATCGCATTTTGGTAAACCCATGCCGGCCGGTCATTATACGTGGCGGCTCCCTGAGGGACGGGATTTCAAAGCACAACGTTCTACAAAACATCAAGCAGAACAATGGCTGGATTTGGAAAGTCAGCGACGAGGCGTCACTAACCGGCATTAAGGCAACCAAACGGAAAAACGAATTGGAGATCGGCGCCTTCCCGTGGACGGATTCGCCATTATCAATACAATACCGACCGTGTTCCAGTTCCACGACTGTTATTGGCACGACCATGAGTGCTCGTTCGCGGAAGAGAGTTATAGCGAGCGCCGTGGACTGACCACGGCCGCCTTACGTCAAGAAGTAGATAAGAACCGTGACTACATCCGGGGATTGGGGTACGATTACCACGAGATGTGGGAATGTGAGTTCCACCACATGCAACGCCGTCAACTCGAGTTGTACACCTTCATGTACGCCCACGACCGGCTGCTGGATAACCGGACTATTATCACCATGACCGACATCATACGCACTGTTGAGACGGGAGACCTCTACGGTTCGTCGAATGTGATGTTCACGTCCCTGACCACCTGGAAGCGAAGTTCGCCGAATGCCCGCCCATCTTCAAAAACACCGAAGTTGGACGCGACGATATCGGGGACCATATGCGCCCATACGCTGAGGAACACAACTATCTAACACGACCGCCGCGGCGCATGTTGATCGGCAGTATGTGAGGCGAAAAAATATTGCTGGGCACTCGTCTACTGCGCTGGTACCTGAGTCACGGACTGGAAATTACCAAAATCTACCAAGTCATAGAATTCACCCCCGAGGCTTGTTTCGAGAAGTTTGCGGACGGCGTGACCACCGCCCGTCGCGAGGACGACGCCGAGCCCAGTAAAGCCATCATCGGGGAAACGATGAAGTTGCTTGGCAACAGCGGATACGGAAAAACGGTAACCAACCAAGACCGCCACCTCACCGTGAAAATTTGTACCACAAAACAAGCCCGCAAACGCCTGAATTCATCCCTATACCGACACATGGAGATGATTGACGACACGAGGTCACTTCAGTCAAAAAGACCATCACATACAACCTACCGCTACAAATCGTATGCATGGTATACCAGCTAGCCAAACTGCGGATGCTGGAATTCCTATACGAGTTCATGGGAGTGTATTTCAACCAATAAGACTGGCAACTTCTAGAAATGGATATCGATTCTGCATACACGGCCGTCTCCAACCCGGACTGGGAATCGCTCGTGAAACCGGATCTACGGGCCCAGTATGAAGCGGAAAGAGATGAATGACTGCCGAGAAAAGACAATTACAACTATAAAAGCACCCCAGGCCTCTTCAAGTTAGAATGGAGCGGTGAGGCCATGATCGCCCTGTGTTCAAAAACATACTATTGCGATGGTGGAGACAACAACAAATTCAGCTGCAAAGGAGTCAGTCGTCGGGATAATAACATCACCAAAGCCCTGTACCTCGACGTACTTCAGAGCCAGACCAGTGCCGGTGTGACCAACAAAGAATTCCGTATCATCGACAACCAGATGCGCTCGTACACACAGGAGCGGGACGCCTTCACGTACTTCTACCCGCAGCGCAAAGTTCTCCCAGATGGTGTAACTACAACGTATCTGTACATTTAGAATGATAAATATGAACTTACACTGCGAATATTCCACCGGACTTGTAATGTTATAATAATACGAATAAATGCTGTATATATGTTCTATAAACGCTAAAGTAGTGATGGACTTACGAGTGGATGGTGAGTGGTGAGTGGATTTTTCTGCGCACCTCGTCAGTTTACCAGGTCAGAAAAACTTCGACCGTTCGTAGAAACGGGTGGAGTTTTTCGCAAGGTGTAATCCAAGCCGCAAACGGCGGTGGCTTCATACTTGCCATCTTCCATACACCTACCTGAATAGACGAAATGTGTTAGCTGGGTCGTGTCTATAGGAATGTTTGCTAGCATTCAGCCCTGCCCTGTATATCTGAGTGCTGTATGTAGGTTACTATCGATTTTTTCTCTCGGCTTAATACACAAGCCTCCTTGTCTCGCACGGTCAGAAATCGATACGATAACAGGAAGTAAAGTCGAGGAACAGGTTGTTCCCTTGTTATATACTATTGCTGTCGGTATATATCTTATTAAAGACTTTCCCGGGGTCTTTGATGAGCATATGTGTCAATTGCCATCGTATGAACAAATATTTCGATCACTTCTGTAATTTGCCTAGTAAAATAAATTTCGAAAATACTAGACTAACAATTAGGAGTGTTAGATGGTGACATGTACGAACAAGGTATCTGCCAGAGTCCTACGGAATGATCGGTGTGGGAAAATAATATATAGTAAGACAGCCCGGGAAATCCCCGCGGTCATTCTTAAGGGACTCTGGTGACGTGGTGGAATTTTGTAAAAATAAACGGGGTGGGTAGCAAATTTAGCTTTAACCCGAATCGGGTTTGTTATGTTTGAAAAATTAATACGATTTAATTTATCAGATCCGGCAGTCAGTAGCCGCACGCAGTGCTGTAGTATTTATTGTCCGCTTTCGCGCGTGTAAATGCGACAGAGCTTGATATTAGAAATCGATGTGTATTGTTCTTCGAAGAGGTGCCTACTTCAATATATCCGCGGGGAGGATTCCTTGCTTAATCAGCAAGTCTTTCGTGGCTATGGCCAGGCCGATGTCTGCAATAACCATTCCTACGTCATAGCCGGTGAAGTCTAACTTGGGGGCAGGGCCTTTCCAAACTATTTTGCCCAGACGAGCATAACCTATCGCTAAGCCGCTAACGACAGCGGCATGGTAGGCCATGTTGGCTAGCATTTTACCATCGATCGACGACATGCTTCTTTATATATATTGCAGTGTCAGCCATGGCTTTAACATGATATACTAATGCGCCGAAAAAAAGGCCTAACTACTAAGGGTGTTCGTGCGGACATTGTAGTGGTTCCCACGGTTCCGGGTGGCAGGGACTGCGCATGGCGTCTTTAATAATCCGCCTGTAGAAAGCAGTTTGTCGTGATTCTATTTCGATTGCCCTGGCAAACTGTTTCCTTGCTTCCTCCCTGCCTTGCTTCAGAAGTTCGTTTTTTTCTTCCTGATGCTTTCAACGATTTAGTCCTGATAGCGTTTTTCATCGCATCATATTTAGATTTCTCCGCTAGGATGTGACGGAATTCGCTATCAGAAATCTTGTTATCCACAAGTGCTTGCGAGATAACATCTGCGATGGAATCCAGTTTTGAAGACGCTAGGACGCGAATTTCATCGTGTTTTTTAGCTTTGATGGTCAGGCGTCGAGATATAAACGTGCAAGCTATTCCAGCCAAACCACTCGAAAGAGCCGAGACTTCAAGTGCTACAACAACGGGTGCGGCAATTATAGTCGACAAGAGGCCGACCCCAGTCGCGCCGAGGCCCAAAGCCACTGCGGCAAACGCAGAGTCAACGCCATCTGCAGCATTCACCGCTTTGCGGTATTTTTTGTACAAGCTCGACCGGGAATCACGATCTTGGGATAGTTCATGCTGTATATCACAGATGTGCTTTAGCCTGTAGTCATGCGCGGATTCGGCCTCGTCCAATGTTGGATATAGTCCCATGATAAATCTATATACTGTTGTCAACAATCTCTAGCTCAAGGTTATCCAAGGGCCGATTGAACACCTTGAGAGATTTTAAGCTGACGCCTTCAGCTAGGAATATATTGCCCACTGTCACATCGTTCCCTACTCGTGTAGTTACGCCCTCTAACGACAGATGCACGACAGGCTTTTTAACTGCGCTAAGAGCAAACAAAATCCGCAACTCTTGATCAGCGTGCTTATCCTGCCACTTTATCTGGAGATCGGGTAGTATGTCCACGAATCTATCGTGAGCGGGAGCAGGCGGTAACAGTATTGCAGCAACGATAGTTGAGTCTGGAGGAAGAGTGGGCAGGGCGGGTAACGACGTATTTATTACTAGAGCGCCTCGAGGATCAGTGCTTCTTATATAGAATTTCCAGTCCTGGAGGTGTATTTTGACGTTGTTTTCAACCGGACTGTAGGACAGGAATGCCGTACCTCGATTTAAAACTTTTCTCACAAACCCGGCTTTATCGACCTGTACTCCCGATTCGACCACATTAAGGTCAATGAGACAGCTCATATTGTCACTTTCGGTGAGAGTCCATTGTTTGTTTTCCGTTTTAACGAGGCTGTATCTCACGTGCGTCCGTGTGTTTCCCGTGTTAATATCTTCAAGGTCTTTGAAAATTACATCCGTGGTTTTTCCTGGCGTAAGCTTCTTTCGATGGTATAAGCCGTTTCTGAACTGAAAGCCGTATAGGCGGTCGGTGTAACCTGCCTCGCCAAACTCCATGGTATCAGCGAGATCGCTTAAGGCCAAATCACTGCATCTGGGTCCTGCGGATTCAACCATCGTTGTCAAGGATGAAGATCAAGAGTTACACTCATATAAGCGGTCTTTACTGGTGTATCTGATTTATCTAACAGGGAGAACGTTAGCTGCGGGATAGGGCCAGATATTAGTGGCTTATACTGTGGATTAGGGAAATAAATGGTTTTTCCGCAGTTTATTCCTTCACCGGTCACAGATATAGCTCTCAGAAGAGTGGAAGGGTAGGCCATACAAGGGTACGCAGTGCTGGTGCCAGCCGTCTCGACTGCCTTCCCCACTAGATGCTCACTTCACCCATGTGAGCGAACACTTCTTTATGGGGTGCTAGTGTGGGGAAGCTGTCGCCCTGCACTGTCCCAGTAAGGGTACTGTCAGGATCTGAGAACCCCAGAAGCCGCGCAAGGCCAAGTAGTTGTATGCTATTGTCGGTCGTCAACTTCAGTCGACCAGTGGCATGGTTTATCTCCAGGCCCGCCCCGTGTGGCTTGATGACCTCTTTATTAAGGGAACAGACATTGTAATAACCGCTAGGGACAACCACAAGCTTTCCGCGGACAGAGAAGCTAGTTCCGGCTGGGACATTCTCCCATAGTGGGTAGAAAGTGAGCTCGAGCAGTGCTACTTTGTATTGTTCGTTTTGGTTCGTGAGCGCATGCGTGAGGTCGATTGTTGCGCCATTTTGAATGTTGCTCAATGTTAATTGCCGTCATTTACATCTGACGACGATACAGCTCACCAATCTCCAATGTACGAGTTGTCACAGCGAAACAGCTCACCAATTACCAGTATACGAGTTGTCAGAGCATTTCCATCATAGCTCTCTAGATTTGTATCTAATACCGCTTATGCCGGTGCTAGGGGCCGTGTGGTCATATCATTCAAGTTGCCACATGAACAGGTACAATAAAAGCGTACCTGAGATACAACACATATCACGAATCGTTAGATTCTTGGTATGTGCTTTAGAATAGGGTTACCAGAAGACTATTCTGTGAAGTCATGTGACGCAGTCAGTATGCCGGCACCTCTTCCCACTTCCCTTATATGTGTTGTAATTACATACATAGCCGGCCACACGAAGCGCTAAACCAGCAAGGATTGCGCATGGATAGACACGCCTTTAGCTTCAATGTAAACGCCACCTACCAAGTGGGCGGGGTGTACACCGCTGGAACGTCGTCTACGACTGCACGAAGTGTTACTGGGACGACATTCACTCATCAAGATATCTTAGTGAACTTAGAGAACACAGCAAGTAGTGACTTTGCGGCCCAGTTTCCTAATGTATTTGTGAAATACTGTCTGCCTAAAGTGAAAAGCGACCAGCTTGTTCAGGCGTGGAGCTCTAATCCCTTGCAGTTTTGGCAGAATCAGCTGAATTTCGCCGTGTGGTGCGCCACGACCGGCTGCGGCGTGTCTGTGAGCGACCACCTAGCGGCTGTCGTTTCCGCTGGAACAGGGACCGCGCGAACTGCTAGCCACACCCAGGCCCTCTACACCTTCCATGTCTACTTTCAGATCAGGCGGATCCTAAAAGAGATTCAGGCACCGCTCCCACAAGACGACGCCTGGGCGGCATTTAACAATCCATTTGACCGCAGAGCATATGAGCGCATCTGTGCAGAGTTTGGGGTGTCGCCGCACACCGACTGGAGACAGCAGCAGAGCGAAAACAATGGCATAGGAACGATTTACTTCTATGCCACACACGCAGGCTACATGCGGCTTCCAAAGCCGTACGACCCAACCTGCCATTCGTTTACTTTCCGAAAAAACCACTTTCACATTGACTACATTGCGCAGGGATCGGAGGCTGACAAGGCGTGGACAACGTTCATGCTGGACAGATCGCAGGGCTTCACACATGCAGGCGTCGAGCGTGTTAATGATTTCATTCGAACGTATGTATGGGCCATCCTCGGCGCCCAGGCTCAGACGCGCACACGAATCTTAGGAGAGGGCACAGCATTTGACGCGCAGAAGCAGTTTCTCGCCAACACCGAGGATGCGGTCTCCTCTCCAGTTGACCTCTCATCAGCGATCAAACGCTACCAAGACGTTCTGCAGTATGCAGGCTCCAAAGTGAACTATGTGTACGGAATCGGTCTGTACATGGCCCCCAGTGACATGTTGCTCCGCATAGGTCCTATCGCCGGTTACAACAATGAGATCGTAGTTGCAACAGAAAATCAAAAACTCGGCGAGAACGCGGACGTTAACGTAACAGTCGCTCCTCCAAACACAGAAGGAGATATGGGAGAAAAAGGAGTGGTTCCCACGGCGAGTGGCAAGACCGCGACGCTGGATCATGCCGTTCCCACGGCGAGTGGCAAGACCGCGACGCTGGATCATGCCGTTCCCACCGCGCCGGTTCACTCCTCGCGAGATGTCGCTGCCTCCACGGTCCCAGCTAGTCAACACGACGACGAAAAGACCGCAATCATCGTCGGTGTCATCGTAGCTGGGCTGGTGACCATTTGGCTATTTCGTTAGCCAGTCGCGAGTCACCACATAAAGCAGCCCCGCAGCCGCAACAATCAAGGACCACATATTCTCTGCAAGCCATCCTGTAGTTTTCGACATAAGGCTAAGAAACCAGGAAACAATGCTCCCAATTATGCCGGGCAGCGACGCCGCGGCTTTTCCGGCAAGCTTTGCGAGGATTCGGCCGAGGGCGTGTAGGTGTTTCTTGACCCACTCTTTTACAGTCTCGCTCGTAGGAACGACTGGCTTGGAAGGAGTCGATGTTGGGGCCGGGGTGCCCCCGCCCGTCAAAGCAAGCACTAGGGAGGACACGATGAAGCCCAGCGCAGTGAGGATGCTAATAATGGTTATCCCCTGCTCTCTGAACAATGTGCGAAGTCGCTCAGCCAGGGTAGTATCTTCGTTGAGGACGCGGTTTATCGTCTCACGGATTCGGTTAATCTGTGAGCGAAGAGCCTCCCGACTGGCAGTTGCAGCCTCAAGGCATCCTTTAGTTCTCGAACACGCTCCGCGACGCGACTTCGAGGGAACTCATCTACGTCAGTCTCATTGAGTTTTCCTTCCTCGAGAGCAATGCGGTCATCCAATGCTGACAGCTTGGCCAGGTTGTTGGTGAGCTCACCCCGAATGGTCTGGAGGGCCTTGTCAAGCCCACGCACCTCTCGGAGATTTAAAGGGGGGTCGCGCATGGTGCCGAGGACTTCATCGATTTGCGCGTCCGTGAAGGCCGTTTCCATTTTCTGAACAGCGTCTGTGGCTACCTTGGCTCTTCCGTCGTTGTCCTGGAGTTCAACGCTTTCGACCGCCGCTGCAG
>JAVTVY010051390.1:0-27496 GCA_036873755.1 Hanleya hanleyi | reverse complement strand
GGCCCATAGGCTGGCTATATGGGGGTATAGGTTCAACCTGGGAAATTCACACACGTTCATTGTGATATGGGTTGCTTGGACTTGTTATTCACGTCGCAACGGTGAAATTTTTGGAAAAGTACCGTATAGCTCATACAGTCCCATACTGGCTATATGGGGGTATAGGTTCAACCTTGGAAATTCACACACGTTCATTGTGATATGGGCTGTTTGGATTTGTTTTTCACGTCTCGTCATTTAGAACACGATGGGAAGGATCCCGGAGCGAAACGGTGAAATGTTAGGAAAAGTTCACCGAGGCCTGGGTAGGCCCATAGGCCTATACTGCATGACTATGGGGGTATAGGCCCATATGGGGTGGACGTTTTGGGGTCTAGGTGAGCCCCTAATGATCCTATGATGTCGTATGAGGTCTTATTTTGAAGCTCTCGTGGAGGAGCATCCGACTGGACGAATGGTTCGTCCGCTTTCAATAGTCTGCGCATGCGCAGTCTGGCCGTAGTATAGAAAGCAGGCATTTTGGGGGGGGTATGTGGGTGTGTGTTTGGGTAGAGATGGACCGCTATGGGTCCGAATGGGTCGTGGAAGGTCTCAAAGTGAAGCTTGTGTGGGTTAGAGTCAGAATGGTGTGTTTTTAAGTGCAAGTCGCGTCAATCTGCGCATGCGCAGTTGGTTGTAGTAAGTAAAGTGGCCATGTTGGGGCAGTACAGGAAGGTATTTGGGGTCGAGATGGACCATCCTTGGTCCGAATGCGTCCTGGAAGGTGTCATCTTGTAGCTCTCGGGGTGTAGACCCCGATTTCAGGGCTGCCCACGTCACCTGTGACGTCATCGGTGACGTCATCAGTACGAGCAGTAGCGAAAATGGGCATTTTGGGGCAGTGAAGGAAGGTATTTGGGGTAGAGAGGGACCATCTTTGGTCCGAATGTGTCTAGGGAAGTGTCATGTTGTAGCTCTCGGGATGTACATCCCGATTTGAGGGATGTCCGCGTCATCTGTCACCTGGTGACGTCATCAGTACGAGTAGTAGCGAAAGTGGGCATTTTAGGGCAGTACAGGAAGGTATTTGGGGTAGAGATGCTCCATCCTCAGTCCGAATGCGTCGTGTGGGGTGTCATCTAGTAGTTCTCGGGGTGCAGACCCCGATTTGAGGGCTGTCCACAGCATCTGTGACGTCATTGGTGACGTCATCAGTAGGAGTAGTAGCGAAAGTGAGCATTTTGGGGCAGCGAAGGATGTTATTTGGTGTAGAGATGGACCATCCGCGGTGCGAATGCGTCATGGGAGGTGTCATGTTGTAGCTCTCGGATAGACCCCAATTCGAGGAATATCCACAGCATCTGTGACGTCATTGGTGACGTCATCAGTACGAGTAGTAGCGAAAGTGGGCATTTTTTTAGCAGTGAAGGATGTTATTTGGTGTAGAGATGGATCATCCGCGGTGCGAATGCGTCGTGTGAGGTGTCATCTTGTAGCAACGCCCACCAACGCCATTCTTAATGCTTCAACGCCCTGGTGAAATAGCTCAGAAGCTCTGATATTCCATGGAATTGTCACTAATTCTTCGAAATGCAGTGACGCCCGTCAACGCCCGTCGTTACACCTTAACACTCTAACATAACGCCATGATATAGACCGGAGAGAGAACAACAACAGCAACAACAACAAGGATGACACATGAGAGAACAACAACAACAGTTTTTTTCATATAGTTTATTCTCCCCAATGTTACATCATACCCACGCTGGGGGAGCCGCGTTGGGTATATTTACAATTCAAGAAGATTCTTGTCCAATCAGAGGCCACCATTTGCATGTTTTATATTCGTTCCTGTCCGTTAGATGTATTCTTGTCCAATCAGAAGTCTCCATTTCAGAAAGTTCCATCTTCGGCCATGTTCGCTCTGAACCGTTTATTCTAATCATCGTCGGGCAGGCCAGGATACCGTTGAGGCAACATATCCTCACATTGCACATTCTGGGTATCTATCAGGGCATGGGTGAATACTTTCATCCGGTGGGGGTGGTGGTCAGTTTAACCAAGAAGAACGTAACATTGGTCATTATCTCCACTATCCACTTGGTGTTGGGGCGCTGTTCATAGGCCCATTCCAAGGGATCCACAATGTCCAGTTGGGCCAGCATCGTCTCTAGCGACGCCCGATTGGTGATTGTGAAAGGATGGTCATACACTGGGTTGATGGCACTGGAATAGAAATAGTGCAATTCACCCGTCATCTTATGGCATAAGATGCACCCAAATGCTACATATAATGTGAAGGACGTAGGTTGGTCATTGAAGATGGCTTCCACGTAGCTGCGTAGACGGGCGAGGTCGGTCTGTCGGAAATTGTACAAGTCCAATATAGGGCGATGACGGTGGAAACAGTGTCGGATCATGGACCAATGGCGTCGATACATCTCACTCACTGGATGATCTTCGGGTAAGAGATCGCTGGGAATATCCACTGCATCTTCCAGAAAATGTTCGTTGTTGTCAGGCGTATGACTGGGAACAGTAATGCTAGAGACCGGCTGGATATGTAGGCTCTTCTGAACGGTCGGTATAGGCGGGCTCTCCGTGATCGCATCACCAGTGGCATTCGTCTGCCCGGGTTCGTCTTCAGTGAGTCTGTCCCTCCTGGGTGCCTCTTTAGTGGAAAGTTGTCCCTCATGCCGTGGCGACGGACCATGAATCAAACGCTCAAGCCGTTTTAACTGACTGGGTCGTTTGAAGGGTTGACCACATTCTTCGCATGGACGCTTGGGTGGCCAATGAATTGAACGTGAAACGACAGTGTACATATCGTACAGCTATACCGGGTGGTTCCGTCGTGCTTGGTAGCCTCATGGCGCCGCAAGTCGTGCAGACCAGTGAATGATTTCGAGCACGTAGTACAACTGAACATCTTGATGGTTGACAGAGTGTCTGATGAAACGGCCAGGCCGCTTCCCTTTTATAGCAAGCTAGCTGGTGATCTATTTTTAGCACAATCAGGTCAACTTGGACGTCAGCGACAAGAACCCGGATGTAGGCGCGGACGTCAAGAACCCGGAAGTTAGAGGGGAGGTGACCGGCCTATCGACCAATCAAAAGCCATCATTTCAGAAAGTTCAATCTTCGTTCAGTGTAACCTAAACGTCTTCGGGCAATCCATGATACTGAAGCTCGAAGCTCTTACTTCTCTCATTCAACACTGAGATCAATCTCCATCGGCTCTTCAATCCGCGGCGAATCGACCTCCATGGGTTCTTCTATTCTCAGATGCATTCCGATAGAAACTGAAATATCCGGTCTCGAGAGTGGCGAGCGTGATCCGTGTATGACATTTCGGTGACGACTCAATTGACTGGGATGCTTAAAGGCTATATCACAATCCGCACATGTATGCATGGGTACTTCGTGGCGTGCACGTGTGTGACAACGCAAACTGTCCAGGCGATGATGTGTGTTCCATACGGGTACATCGGGGTTTACACGGGAACAGCCAGGTAGTTACGGAGGTGATCGAAGAGACACGGAGGTAACCGAAGATGTCACGGAGGTCACCGAAGAGACACGGAGGTGACCGAAGATGTCACGGAGGTCACCGAAGAGACACGGAGATCCATCCGGGTTTAAACGGGAACAGCCGGGTAGTTACGGAGGTGACCGAAGAGACACGGAGGTGACCGAAGATGTCACGGAGGTGACCGGAGAGACACGGAGGTTACCGAAGATGTCACGGAGGTCACCGAGAGCCCCCATAGAGACGAATGCCACTGGTGATGCGATCATGGAGAGCCCGCCTATGCCCACAGTTCAGAAGAGCCTAGATATCCAGCCGGTCTCTAGCATTACTGTTCCCAGTCATACGCCTGACAACAACGAACATTTTCTGGAAGATGCGGTGGATGTTCCCAGCGATCTCTTACCCGAAGATCATCCAGTGAGTGACATCTATCGGCGCCATTGGCCCATGATACGCACTGTTTCCACCGTCATCGCCCTATTCAAGATATCTACAATTTTCGACTGACCAACCTCGCCCGTCTACGCAGCTACGTGGAAGCCATCTTCAATGACCAAGCTACGTCCTTCAAATTGAATCTGGCGTTTGGCTATGTGCTGCAGCATAAGGAGACAGACCAAGTCCGATACTTTTACCCGAGCAGTAACACCCAGGTATTTGACCAACCGTTTACCATCATTAACCGGGCGTCGCTAGAGCCCGTGCTGGACCAAGTGGACCAATTGGATGTCTTGGAATGGGCCTATCAACAGCGCCCCAACACCAAGTGGGTCGTAGAGAGGGTCACCAATGTTACTTTCTTCGTGACAAAATTACGGAATCTTCCCATCGGATGAATGTATTCACCCATGCACTGATAGATACTCAGAATGCACAAACAACTATCTGAGGATATGTGGCCTCAACGGTATCCTGGCCTGCCCGACGATGATTAGAATAAACAGTTCAGAGCGAACATGGCTGAAGATGGAACTTTCTGAAATGGAGACTTCTGATTGGACAAGAATACATCTAACGGACAGGAACGAATATGACAGATGCAAATGGTGGCCTCTGATTGGACAAGAATCTTCTTGAATTGTAAATATACCCAACGCGGCTCCCCCAGCGTGGGTATGATGTAACATTGGGGAGAATAAACTATATGAAAAAAACTTCTGTTGTTGTTGTTCTCTCATGTGTCATCCTTGTTGTTTTTGCTGTTGTTGTTCTCTCTCCGGTCTATATCATGGCGTTATGTTAGAGTGTTAAGGTGTAACGACGGGCGTTGACGGGCGTCACTGCATTTCGAAGAATTAGTGACAATTCCATGGAATATCAGAGCTTCTGAGCTATTTCACCAGGGCGTTGAAGCATTAAGAATGGCGTTGGTGGGCGTTGCTACAAGATGACACCTCACACGACGCATTTGCACCGCGGATGGTCCATCTCTACACCAAATAACATCCTTCACTGCTAAAAAATGCCCACTTTCGCTACTACTCGTACTGATGACGTCACCAATGACGTCACAGATGCTGTGGATATCCCTCAAATTGGGGTCTATACCCCGAGAGCTACAACATGACACCTCCCATGACGCATTCGCACCGCGGATGGTCCATCTCTACACCAAATAACATCCTTCACTGCCCCAAAATGCTCACTTTCGCTACTACTCCTACTGATGACGTCACCAATGACGTCACAGATGCTGTGGACAGCCCTCAAATCGGAGTCTGCACCCCGAGAACTACAAGTTGACACCCCACACGACGCATTCGGACTGAGGATGGAGCATCTCTACCCCAAATACCTTCCTGTACTGCCCTAAAATGCCCACTTTCGCTACTACTCGTACTGATGACGTCACCAATGACGTCACAGGTGACGCGGACATCCCTCAAATCGGGATGTACACCCCGAGAGCTACAACATGACACTTCCCTAGACACATTCGGACCAAAGATGGTCCCTCTCTACCCCAAATACCTTCCTTCACTGCCCCAAAATGCCCACTTTCGCTACTGCTCGTACTGATGACGTCACCGATGACGTCACAGGTGACGTGGGCAGCCCTTAAATCGGGGTCTACACCCCGAGAGCTACAAGATGACACCTTCCAGGACGCATTCGGACCAAGGATGGTCCATCTCGATCCCAAATATCTTCCTGTACTGCCCCAAAATGGCCACTTTACTTACTACAACCAACTGCGCATGCGCAGATTGACGCAACTTGCACTTAAAAACACACCATTCTGACTCTAACCCACAGAAGCTTCACTGACACCTTCCACGGCCCATTCGGACCCATAGCGGTCCATCTCTACCCCAAAGACACACCCACATACCCCCCAAAATGCCCGCTTTCTATACTACGGCCAGACTGCGCATGCGCAGACTATTGAAAACGGACGAACCATTAGTCCAGTCGGATACTCCTCCACGAGAGCTTCAAAATAAGACCTCATACGACATCATAGGATCATTAGGGGCTCACCTAGACCCCAAAACGTCCACCCCATATGGGCCTATACCCCCCTAGCCATGCAGTATAGGCCTATGGGGCTACCCAGGCCTCGGTGAACTTTTCCAAACATTTCACCGTTTCGCTCCGGGATCCTTCCCATCGTGTTCTAAATGACGAGACGTGAAAAACAAATTCAAACAGCCCATATCACAATGAACGTGTGTGAATTTCCAAGGTTGAACCTATACCCCCATATAGCCAGCATGGGACTATATGGGCTATACGGTACTTTTCCAAAAATTTCACCGTTGCGCTCCGAGACCCTTCCCATCGTATTCTAAATGACAAGATGTGAATAACAAATCCAAGCAACCCATATCACAATGAACGTGTGTGAATTTCCCAGGTTGAACCTATACCCCCATATGGCCAGCCTATGGGCCTATATACAGACCTCGGTGACTTTTCCCAAAAATTTCACCGATTCGCTCCGGGACCCTTCACATTGTCATTTTCTTGGCGAAACGAGAAAAACGAGACCCCACAAGCCATAGTAAAGCCCACAAAAAAATTGACCACCCCTTCTCCCATATAGCCAGTTTGAGCCTATATACAGACCTCAGTGACTTTTTCCAAAAATTTCACCGATTCGCTCCGGGACCCTTCCCATTGTCATTTTCTTGGCGAGACGAGAAAAACGAGACCTCACAAGCCATAGTAAAGCCCACAAAAAAATTTGACCACTCCTCCCCCCATATAGCCAGTATGAGCCTATATACAGACCTCGGTGACTTTTCCCAAAAATTTCACCGATTCGCTCCGGGACCCTTCCCATTGTCATTTTCTTGGCGAGACGAGAAAAACGAGACCCCACAAGCCATAGTAAAGCCCACGAAAAAAATTGACCATCCCCATACCCCATACAGGCATTTTCCCTTATATTGTATAATACAGACCCCTATTGCAGGGGTAAAGTCCGTGTTCCGCTTTTTATAGTTTCGGGAAAAAATCCTAATTTTACATGCACCCACCCCATTGACTTGATAGGCAGGCCCCGATAAGCCCGGGGACCGATATTAGCCCTTTTGGCTAGAGTTGATAGGTGTTTTCCCCTATTTTAGGGGTAAAGTCCGTGTTCCGCTTTTTATAGTTTCGGGAAAAAATCCTAATTTTACACGCACCCACCCCATTGACTTGATAGGCAGGTCCCAATAAGCCCGGGGACCGATATTAGCCCTTTTGGCTAGGGTTGATAGGGGTTTTCCCCTATTTTAGGGGTAAAGTCCGTGTTCCGCTTTTTATATTTTCGGGAAAAAATCCTAATTTTACATGCACCCACCCCATTGACTTGATAGGCAGGTCCCAATAAGCCCGGGGACCGATATTAGCCCTTTTGGCTAGGGTTGATAGGTGTTTTCGCCTATTTTAGGGGTAAAGTCCGTGTTCCGCTTTTTATAGTTTCGGGAAAAAATCCTATTTTACATACAGCCACCCATGACTGGATGCCCCTTCACGAATGCTTCACTTTGATACCTCACTCGACTCAATCGGACATTGCAGCGTATCTCAAGTCTGGCGACTACTTTTTCTCCGCGGAAGCTTTTTCCCGCGACCGCATCACCACCAGACCGCATCACCGCGGAAGAATACATGCACAGGGGCCCTTTGCCGGAACTATAGTCGCCCAGAGTTACCTCCCCCTAGATTGGAACTCTTCTATGTTGGAGGTAGTTTTTGGTCTCTTGAGAAACAACGCCACCTTACCGCCACCAAGAGTTATCTCCCCCGGCAAAAGTTGGCTTTAAATAGCCTTTGTATACTACTACCGACTATTACAAGTGAGCTTGTTGAGACGAATATCTGCCGCCCTACCGTTGAATATGAATGCCCACCTTTACTTCGGACATGTTTCACTTTGGAGCGGCTATGAATATGCATACACGGTTATGTTGTGGCAGATATCAATATTTTGTTTATTCCTATCGTATTGAGAGGTGTCTGGATATTCTTGTTAGAAAATTCAGCATCTTTTAAAAACTTCCAAAACTCCACATTAAAGTTCCATTGATACATGGACATGACTTTGATCTACTCCTTTAACTGTCCAGATACTTGTCTTCTGGCAACACAGGAAAGCGACCAGTATTATGTCCCTACAATAGCTTATCTCCAAGATTACACGCTCCAGGAGTGTGATCGTATGCGCGATTGCTGTACAATCTCAGTACCGGTAATTTATTAATGCGGGCCATTATCCCCCCTCTCTCCCACCAAATTTTCTGCCCTATCACAGGAACGACCACAAATGATTTAGTATTACCTTGACTTTGTAGATTATCACATTGGTGCTATTTTGAGCCTATTTGCATAATCCTTTGAGCTGAGAATTATGACCTTTCAAATTGTCCAACGCAAAACAATGCACACCAACCTATGTTTTTTCTTTGTTTTATTTTTTTTTATCATGTTAAACAATTGCGAGTGAAATAACATACATTATTGGGAGAGTTAATTACTTTGATTCACCACCAGCTGACATCTCTTGGTAGTAATGCTGTGGTTTGGCTTAATATTCTGACTATATGTGTCCAGATTACGAACAGTTGATCTTGGCAACATGGAGACTTATCTGATTCAATATCTTCAGTAGTTTATTTATTTAGCCTAGAGGAATCAACGTGACACACGCACAACTCATACTGCTCCGATCATACGACGATTTAATGGCACAGACGCACGGGTCATACAGGTCGTTTCACACTACACACTAGTGGCAAAGACGCACGGACCATACTGCTCCTTTCATACTACTACCTATAATTGCACAGACGCACGGGTCATACAGGTCGTTTCACACTACACACTAGTGGCAAAGACGCACGGGCCATACTGCTCCTTTCATACTATTACCTAGTGGCACAGACGCACGGGTCATACTGATCCTTTCATACTACTACCTAATTGCACAGCCGCACGGATCATACTGATCCTTTAATAATACACACTAGTGGCAAAGACGCACGGGCGATACTGCTCCTTTGATACTACTACCTAATGGCACAGACGCACGGGTCATACTGATCCTTTCATACTACACACTAGTGGCACAGACGCACGGGTCATACTGATCCTTTAATACTACACACTAGTGGCACAGACGCACGGGTCATACTGATCCTTTCATACTACTACCTAATGGCATAGACGCACAGATCATACTGATCCTTTCATACTACTATCTAATGGCATAGACGCACGGTTCATACTGATCCTTTCATACTACTACCTAATGGCATAGACGTACGGATCATACGGATCCTTTCATACTACTATCTAATGGCACAGACGCACGGGTCATACTGATCCTTTCATACTACTACCTAATGGCACAGACGCATGGGTCATATTGATCCTTTCATGCTACACACTAGTGGTACAGACGCACGGGTCACACTGATCCTTTCATACTACACACTAGTGGCACAGACGCACGGGTCATACTGATCCTTTCACACTACACACTAGTGGCACAGACGCACGGGTCATACTGATCCTTTCATTCTACACACTAGTGGCACAGACACACGGGTTATACTGATCCTTTCATACTACACACTAGTGGCACAGACGCACGGGTCATACTGATCCTGACAAATATATGTAGGTTTATTGTTTTGGTGGGAAATTTAAGCGGTACGACGTCGGGCTTTACAGGTTAGTTTTCCTTGGTATTCTTGAATATACCATGTTTACCCGATGTGAGACGTTTACTCCATCAAACGTCCACGATGCTCATCCATTAACATCAGATGAGTTGCTTGAGCGGATCTGTCATCACAGCTCCCGTGCTAGCGTATCTAATTCCGTTTAAGCCGGTGCTAGGGGCCGTGTGGATACTTCATAGTCTCCACATGAACCTCTGCAGTTAAAGCGCGACTGAGATACTCAGGCTGCGTCCCAGAATCCACCAAATTCTCGAGTCTGAATGTTAAATGTCGACAAATGCTTTCATGTAGAGCCATGTTTGCTTTTTAGTCGCCAGACGTCGTCAATATTTCCAACTTCTTGCATATCGCTCCAATTTATTACCTGTATATGGTAGGATTCTGCTGGTGGACTGTTAGTACCCGAGGATCGCCCTCTGCACATGTCTCTCGACAAATATATGAAGGTTTATTGTTTTGGTGGGAAATTTAAGCCGTACGACGTCGGGCATTACAGGTTAGTTTCCCTGGGTATTATTGCATTTACCATGTTTACCCCATGTGAAGCGTTTACTCCATCAAACGTCCACGATGCTCATCCATTGACATCAGATGAGTTGTTTGAGCTGATATGTCGTCACAGCTCCTGAGCTAGCGTATCAAATTTCGCTTAAGCCGGTGCTAGGGGTCGTGTGGATACTTCATAGTCTCCACATGCACATCTACAATAAAAGCTCGGCTGAGATGCTAAGGCTACGTCACAGAATCCACCGAATTCTCGAATATGGTTGCTTTTTAGTCGCCAGACGTCGTCAATTTTTCTTACCTCTTGCATATCGCTCCCATTTCATTTTTCACGCAATGACACGGACGGGCGCACGGTATAGATTTGTGTGTGTTATGGAGACTGGGTTAAGAGCTAACTCCCTCGAGATTGATGATTTATTAACTACAATAATAGTAAATTAATAAACATTAAAATACGCTATGCAACAAAATATCGAGTATATGTCTGAACGCTATTATATCCTTTTAATACTATACTGGGGATATACTCGTTGTGTAATATTTTGAGTTTTATATATTTAATTTTCTTGAATATATCAATAAATAATGATCAGCAAGTGAGGGATCGGTGTTAACCCTAGCTGCCCCACTCCCCACCTGTTGGTCTCAGGAACGAAAAAAAATGAGAGCTGACACTGTTACTTTCAGATTTATCATATTGGGGTAAATTTAAACCTATTTCCATAACCCCCAAACAGAGCATCATGGGTATACTCAAAATGGCGACCATGTGGGATACAGAAAGTTTATGTTACGTCGTCAAATACCTATTTTATTTCACATCAGATTATTATTTACTGATTTATTATGCAATTTTTGCGAAGAAAACATATGAATGAAGAATTTCAAAAAAATCTGACCGAAAAATCGTCCAAGACAGCCATCTTGGATTTCATTTTTACAGCTTTTTGTAGAGTTTGACTCAAAGATATAGTGTGGTAAGTTTCAGCACTGAAACCATAGGGATAGCGAAAATAATTAATATATCTCGGGCACTTTCGCCCAACAGACTGCGTTACACTTCAAATAGCCCAGGCCAGATAGGTTTAAGTAGAATAAATTTTTTAAATGTTGCTTTTTCCGGTTTTTCATCTTTTTCCGTCCCGAACACATATTTAGCTGCACTGTAATTTTTTACTGTAAAAGCGCAGTAGGTTACTGCTTTCTTTCACAGTAACTTACTGCAAAACATAATTACAGTATAATACTGTAATACAAGCAGTAGTTTACTGTATTACATTGTATACAGTAAGTTACTGCATAAATTTTTCCAAAATACAGTAGTTATTTGCATGAATATAAAATACAGTACGCTTAACACATTCACTGTAAAATTGTCATAACCTATTGCTTTATTTAATATAATTTACAGCATACATAACAATATTTTATACGAAGAAAATTAAAGTAATTCGCCGTACTGCTTCATATACAGCAAGTTCATGCATCGTTAATAGAAATACATTTTGTATTGCTTTGATTGTGAAGTATAAGTATACTACTGCAAAGTGATTGTTCAGCAATTCATTATTTTGTTTGTTTCTGGGGTAAGAATGCATGATCAACTTTAAGGCTCAATAACAGCATGCGTCGATGTTAACTCGTACGTATTCAAAATATCTATTACAGTATACGAATTATATTGATCGCCTCGTTGTTTTACAGGACGTTTGTAAAATTCAGTGTTACGGAACTCCGTAATTTTGAAGAAAAAATCCGAAAACATCATATTCCTGGTAGGCCTATACCCTCACAGAGTTCCCATTTTAATTTTCTCATCATTCCCTAGATGGAGGGTTATGCAAATATGCTCAAAATGACCCCAATATGATGTTACAAAGTCACAAAGTTTCGACTCTCTATAGTTTTCTTCATTTCGGAGCACGAGAGATTCCCCCAAGGCCACATATGATTAAGCCTATCTGGCCTGGAAGAGATTTCCTGGTTTAAATGGGCATTTTAATTTTAATTGAGCAACACTAATTATTCTCTATTATATTTATAAGTTTTTGACAGAAATAAAAAATCGAAAAACAACAAAATTCGTAAATCGGCCGGGCCAGAAAATAGGCGGGAACATGGCTTCCGGGAAGGTAAAGCCACTTTGACATCATGGCGGCCATTATTTTAAAGTAAACTGTACAAGGGTTAATAATGCAACGATAATAACTTTCACATTATAATACGAGTGGGTGAACATATATCCAAAATCATACATTAATTTAATAAAGTGCCAGTTTTGTTCAAAGGGGCTTAACTCTTGTCGGAGTTTAAGAAGTGCTTTTTTCCTGGTTGTTTTTCTTGTGTGATTATGCAACATGATAATGGTGCCCATTTAAATGAGTGAAACTGACGTAAATATATCGCTGATGTATCTAAAATCATGTATGTGGGTGTTGGGCTTATGATATAATATATGGGATAGTCGAACACTAGTTCCGGCACCTTCATATATGTATATACAGTGGTAATACATTCCGTGTTCAATATAGTTTTCAGTTTATCTGCTTGACAAAGAGACAATAACTTGTCATATTGTCAAGAAAACCATGATAACGGAATATTCTTCCGTTCTGTTACTTCGTGGTTTTCTTTTTTCAGAATTATCTGTTTGAAATCATATAACAAATTTACAGTAACAATATATTATTGCATTTTTACACTAAGTTACTGGCACCTTTGCTACCAGTAAGTTACTGTAATAATTACAGTAACATTCTACTGTAAATTTTACAGTAAGTTACTGGCACCTTTGCTGCCAGTAACTTACTGTAAAATTTACAATAAATGTTTTACAGTGTGCGTCTTCATCCCACAGTTCACACGGTCATACGAAAATGTACACTGTTTGTTTATTAATGTCACAATAACCATGCTCATGGGGCTGTTTCTCAAACTGAAGGGCATAAATCTCTGACTACGGTTAATAAAGTCAGCTTGTTTGACCTGTTTTCTTTCAAATGGTTTGGGGCAGCAATTTAGAGTAATTCTAAAGATATAAAGAGTTTTCTCTCTAAAGCCGTCACCTGAGAAGTATTATTATCAAGTGTCCCTGGAAATTCTCTGGCGGATAGTGCATGCATGGCATTGAACTAGTATATCAGGTGCAACAAATATAGTCGACCAGGTACACCGTTAAAATGTGCTTTAAAAATCTCGATGAATTTAGATATCCATGTCAGATGCCGTTTTTGATCATACGCTCCATAAAGCTGACTCATTAACGATACAAGGAATTTTTTTCCTGAACAAACAAAAAATCACCGTTTCAAATCGAAATCAAAACATCATTTACATCTATACGACGTTCTGGTTCTAGGCTAATGACTAGCAGTGATTAATAGAACAGACACACGGGGAGAGTAATGCTGCTAGGAGTTTGGTCTCTGAAGCTAATTGGAACAGTCTGCTGGCGAAGCTGGCGTTTCGATTGGTCAATTCTTGATTTGAAAAGAGAACCTTCTGAACAGTACAGCGATGTAGGAGCAGAGGCTAGTAGTTTATAAGCCACCGTAACCCGCTTAATGACCTACTTATTTGCTCCCCCGGGTAAGATTTAACGGGGTACTATTTCTGAGCCCGTAGCGCCATCTATACACTCTGGTCGCAAGTACGACAACTCTGACGGGACAATAACTCTTTTGGCGACTGTTCGAAGGAGTATTAGGTAGGGGTATTCTGGTGATCATATTTTTCTTGTGGATTTTACTATGAGGTGTGGCCCCGTGTTTTCTTCGTCTCGTGATGTAGAATACGATGGGAGGGGTCTCGAGGCCATGCGGTGATTTGTTTGGAAATGTTCATGTAGGTCTGGCCATGTTAGGTCCATACTGGTGCAGTGGACAATGTTGGTCTCACTGGGAAACCCACTCATGGACATTTGCGGTATAGGGTGTGGCGCCTTGTTTTCTTCATCTCGAGCTGTAGAACACGATGATAGGGATCTCGAAGCCATGAAAAATGACTGTGCGCATGCGCACTGGGCAGGCAGATCGAGGTGGACGTTTTGGAGTCTGGATGTGTGTGATGTGGAACTAACGTCATTCCGCGCATGCACAGGGGAAAAAGGAGCATGGGAATGGGAACGTTTTTGGGTCGAGGTGGGCCACTATTGGTCCAAATGGGTCACGGGAGGTGTCAAAGCGAAGCGATCCTCCAGGGCGATCATGCCATGGATGGGTGCATGTAACATTATGATTGGGTTTGAACATATAAAACCCGGAATCACGGACTTTACCTCTAAAATAGGGAACACCCTTATCAACGAGATCTAGATGGGCTAATATGGCTTCCCAGCTTATCGCGGCCTGCCGAGAGAGGCAAGGTGGGTTTGTGGGTGTATGTAAAATAGGGATTGGGTTTAAACATATAAAAAGCGGAACACGGACTTTACCCAAAAAATAGGGAAAACACTATCAACGGGGTCTAGAGGGGCTAATATCGATCGGGGCCTGCCGAGAGTGGCGGGGTGGGTTGGTGGGCGTATGTAAATTTTGAACATATAAAAAGCGGAACACGGAATTTACACCTAAACCATGGGGAATCATGGCTGTTTTAGGGTCCAGACCATCCCTGGTCCAAATGAACGCCAGCTGTCATGCCTTAACGCCTATTGTAACGCCCTATCTGAACGCCTTAACGCCCTAGCATAGCGCCTTGACGCCATGATATAGACCGAGGAGAGAACAACAACAAACATGACCGATGAGAGAACAACAATGACAACAACAACAAGTTTTCATATAGTTTATTCTCCCCAATGCTACATCATACCCATCCTGAGGGAGCCGCGTTGGGTATGTTTGCAATTCAAGCAGGCTCTTGTCCAATCAAAAGCCGTCGTTTGAGAAAGTTTAATATTCGGTCATGTTCGCTCTGGTCTTGGTCTTCATGATAGGAACTGTACGTGGGGTCGCCTCTCATTTCAAGCGGCAGCATGGTATATTGTTCATAGATCGCCATGGCTGTTTTCCTAATGCTGGGAAGCATTTGGATGTACGCCTGTTGTAAGTTATCCTGTCCAGCGTCCTCGATCGCTGCAGCGTGAGCATTAAATTATAGCTGCTGTCACAATACAATCCAAAAACTTCCTTAGTATGTAAGCTGAATTTCTGAGATCAAGCCCTCCGTATCAGTAAGTAGGCTCTCTGCAGTCTCTGTTTCGGTATCAGGCGGTGGACTCTCAGCAGTCTCTGTATCAGCATCCGCCTTAGTGGGCTACTCGGAGTCTAGATGGAAAGTCTCCTGGTGTCGCATCATATCGTAACGTCTGGTGAACGTGCGTTCGCACTCAGAGCATGTATAACCCATGTTGACGGTTGAACGCCGACTGTGCACGTCTTTTGGTAACACACTTACTTTTATAGACATTAACGTCCGTCAACGCCCTGGTGAAATAGCTCAGAAGATAAGATTTTCTATATATTCCATGGAAATGACACTAATTCTTCGAAATGCGGTGACGCCCGTCAACGCCTGTCGTTACACCTTAACGCCTTATGCACTGTCGATCATCCATGGACGGACATCATTATGTTGCAGGTTGAAGAAGATAATTTCCCGTCTGCGTCTCCATGAAGGTTTGAAAAGCCTTATACAAGGTCAGCAGATTCTGGGCACGGATAGTTGTGTTGGTATCCTCTTTGTTTTCTATCTGTTTCTGATATAGCAGAAGACATACCCGTGTCACCCATTGGATGTCATCTATGAGTGTGATAAGATGACAACGCATTCTTTGGTACTGATAGGCCTCGGTGGTCCCATCTTGAGCTGTATCAATAATAGCATCGACAATGGCTTGATGTAACGCTTCGGCTAGAATATCCTCGTTGTCGGGTTCAAACAAGGCGGACTCTATTGTGCTCATGGTGAAATGAGGAAGATGGAGCCCTGTGGGCTATTTATATTGGGGTGCTTTTGATCTTAATGATGCGTTCGAACAAATGTTTCTTTTGTGCTATTGCTCTGACATACGCCGCTTTCCGGTTCATGCCTGATGTTTTAAACATCGACGTTGTTCTTTCGATTCCCATATAGACCTGTTCCTTGTCCAGCAATTTGATATGGGTCACGAGGCCGGCATACTGCTGACGTAAAGCCTGTCGTAGTCTGGGTGCCAATATGGTATGGGCTAAATTTGCGGCTTCCTCTTTCGAATACCCTTTGTGGTGAAACTTTTTTTCTGTGGCCTCCAACGTCTCGCCCATCTCGGCGTCCATACTTTCTTTGAACAAATCCTGCCATAGCCTCGGGTACACGTTGTGCTCATTCCCTTGTACGGGTTTGGGTTGGTCCTTCACGGTTGGAGGATATTCCGAGATTGATTGTATGATGGAGACCCGCTGTATGGGGTCAGGTTGCTGCTGCTGAACGGGTGCTGCCAGGTGTAGACTCGGTGGATGGTGTAGGGGTATATGACGTTGTGGTGACCCCTCGCCGGGTAACAGATTGGTCGTCAACCGGCAATCTTCGGGGGTATGAGCTTTCAAGTCTACGAACAGGCAGCCGTACGGACGACTTGTCCCGCCTTGAAACGCTTGCATGAAATGGTCGATGTTCTGAGAATAAATTCAACTACCAAACACACGAATTTGTGGTCTGTCGATGGTATTGGAGAACAACACAAAGTATTGGCAGTTCAAGGAAATATCTCTGGACGCCTTCTCTCGAGGAAAGAGATTCTGGGTAAAATAGGTGACGGACAGATTCCGATGATGGGATTCTTTGTTCAGCAAGTCGGCAACGTGTGAATTGTCCTTGGCAGCACTTATCAGATCGTCTAGCACTACCACGTTGGTCTGCTCGGGGTCGAAGAAATACGCTTGATCGATATCGTGAGGAATCCCTGGGACGAAGCTCACAGTCTGTAGCCTTGTAGTTTCGTAGGCGGGCTGCCACTGGCTATAACACCATACAACCCGTGTCGGAGCTGGGGTTGCCACACCTTCCTCTAAGAAATCAATCACTCACAACGTCTTTCCACATGCCGTAGGGTCGATCACCGTCATCGTACAGGGATGCTCTACTCCACTTGGTGGACCTATAGCGGAACTCGGTGGTGTCTCTTAGTTCTGTTTGCACTGAATGTGTCTAAGCATACTATCGCGACGAGAGAAGGTTCCCTGACAGAACGTACACGTACATCACATTTTGGTTAGTCGACCAATACATATGGATTGATGAGGGACGCGTGTTAATCCTCATATGAACAGACACCAACACCACCACCACCGGGCGTTGACGCCCGTCAACGCCCGTTGGTGGTGGTAGCTCCCGTGGGACGGGGCTCTTGGATCCGAGCCCTTGAAGCTCGGAGCTCTGGAGTCTGAGCTTAAAGCTCTTGGGGCTTAGAGCTCGGAAGGAACGTCATCGTACGTCATCTGGACGTCATGGTACAGGGTGCATCACAGGTGAGTCCGATATTAGCCCCTCTAGACCTGGTTGATAGGGTTTTTTCCCTATTTTTGGGGTAAATTCCGTGTTCCGCTTCTTATGTATTCAAACCAATCCCAATTTTACATGCACCCTGAGCATCAAGCTCTACCAGAAAATTTGTACAAAAATCCAAGATGGCCGCTTTTTTCAAAAACGGCAATTTTCGGTCGATTTTTCGGTCAGATTTTCCGAATTTATTATTTTTGAAATTTCTTCGCAAAAACTGCACGAAAAATTAGTAAATGTTAATGTGATGCGAAATAGTTTTTGCCCATTTTTCATCGCGGAAAAGCAAAATGACAAAAACATCACATTTCTGGTACCCCACGTGACCGCCATCTTTAATTTTCCCATGATCCTCTGCTCGACGGGTTATGCAAATAGGCTCAAAATGACCCCAATAAGTTTAAAGTCAGGGAGTTTGAGCTCTCCATTTTTTGCCGTTCCGGAGATAGATCAGAAAGTTTGGTGGGGGGGGGGCATAATGCCCCCCTCCCCCCGCCTCCAGGCCAGGTAGGGTTGAGAGAAATCCCCCCCCCCCCATAACATGTACATTCAACATACCGTATCTAGAACAGTTAATTGGAACACGGCGCTCAGCGACAAAGCTATAAAGTCGACATATGCTCGCGTGACAAGCTGTTCTCCCTACACTCTTAGTAATAGCATCCGTTGAATCACACACTACGGCAGTTCCATACGCATGGACAATATTCATGAGAAACAAATACAAAAATCTATAACATAAACTCATTAGCAGTTGAACCCGTGTAAGTTATCAATGAACGGATTTTGGGAGATATTTTGTTTATGAAACATGAAGTTATTAAGATGTGACAGAAGAAGGCATGTACTGGCGGAGTAATCTCGACGCTGAGAGCGTTTTAACGATAATTCAATTGCGGGCAGTGCTTGAAGCTAAGACGAAAGTCGTTCAGCTGACATGCGCTAATCGGAGGTTGATCGGAATGTCCGAGAAAATGAATGACAAAGCAAAAACGCGAAAACGAGGTCACACAACGGAGGCAACTTTGTTAGCCTTCATAGCAATCGGGAACCCTCAGGCTGTCTGTTCCATCAAACAAAACCGGAGGGCAGCCATAATATATCATTCTTTCAGGTTTTATCTCTATCATAGTTATCTCCATACCGTCTTTGTAAATGCTAAACTGCTACAATAGTAGACTTACGGGGTTTGACTGATCACCGCAAAGTTCCACAAAGTGTGACTAATTTCCATAAACTAACAAAAGCATCACACGTACCTCCTGACACGACTAAATACCATATTAGGAGTAGATGCAAGTGTGGGGCGGTAAGCATGGTAAGAAACATCTTGCCAATGTCAGAGTTTGTAACCTACAAACCGACAGTAAATAGATGTTTATGACAATAGGGGATGTACAATCTGATGCCATGAGAATGGGTAAGAAAAGAAAGCTTTGTAGATAGTGGATTGTATTACGAGCTTTCAGAGAGAACTTCCCCATCATCTGCTCATACATGGCAAACTACAACTACGGAAAAGAACACCAAACATTTTGTAGTATGGTGTGAGTACACCAAAGTTGTGTCCACAGTGTGTACAAACAATGTATAGTTAACCAGCATTAAATAGAAACATACAGCGCATGTGAACAATAGACGCGACATTATTTGCTTTCAAAACAACTATACGAACAGGTCACATTCTTTATACATGCAAAGTAGGGTAGAAACAACATATTATAGCTCGTGCCCATGACAAACAAGTTCAAGAAGTTAGATTCTATAACACTTACACCTATTACACACTGATAACCGTGCAATTATTACACGATTTAGCGCGGTTAAGAACTTTGTGACGTATGAAATCTACACCCGTGATCTTGACATGCACAGGTGTTCTCTCGGGAGAATCCATTTCACAGGGCGGGTGATGAATTGCAGGACAAAGTTTCGTCTGCCTGTACAATCGAATAAACAAATAGAATGGATACCCTGCAAGTAGGAACTTCAGTTTATTTTAAAGTCAAAAATGTATAATCGCAGATATTTACGAACCGATTGGGACATACGAAACAGGAGAAACAAGACGTGCTTTCAGATATGAATTATCTAGAGAAACGGAGACCGAAAAGTTCATGAGAGACGCAGATGATGAATCTCTTCTAGCTGTTTTAGATGAGACACAACACGAGTGTGATCAGCTGAGCAAAGGTAGATAATGTTTGATTTTAGATACATATTGACACCCCAACTGACATAGCACGCTCACAAACCGCATGTAGGCCTATAGATGATGATCTGTTTAATACAACTATACTCCAATTACATAATCCACATTCGTTTATTCTACATGTATATCAGTTTAAGATACGGAAATCCCAGGGTTCGTTGATCTCTCAAAAGAACATTTTTGATGGTTTCATGGCAGAGGGAATCCGGACCCACCCTGAACCCCCCTCCATCGTAGATCAGCCCTTCTTTTCCAATCATCCCAAGGGCGCGCCTTTCTAGCGGGGATGGGGACTTCCGGGGGCATGACCCCGCTGAAAATGTTTAAATTTTAGGCTTGATTTACTGCGTTTTAGCGTATTTTAATGCTAAGCTGGGGATTGATATCTTTCATAATTTTCATATTTCCAATCTACGGGCAAAAGGGGGGTGCGTTCGCACCACACACACCATGGGTAGAGACGCCTCTCTAAATAACTGGAATATTAAACTTCGGGGAAGTGTAAAATATGGCGATTTAATGTTTTTTTAGGGAATAATTGATTTCATGAAACTGGTGAATAAAAATATGAGTTTAAAACTCAGGTGAAGTCATGTCTGAATACATCTGTGCACTTAGAACGCATATTTTGCGAAGATATTTTAGATTGTTTATTTAACCTATCTTTCGGCTTTTATTCCTACCTGCTAAGCCAGTCAGTCCGTTATTCAGTGTGTTCCAGAACAGCGCCCCCAGGCGTCGTGGAGCGGAACTAATGAGGTCATCTTGCTGATATGGCTTGATACATGCCACTTTGCAAGTCGATCGGCTTAGCGGTTGAAGAGAAGATGAACTTTGACGCTGAGCTCGTTGCAGTCATATATAGCGAGAGCTCCGGACTGTCCGATGTTGTTTTTTGCAACTGCTACACTGAATATCATATAGCATATATTTCGTAACTTTCTGCGCCCAGATCCGTTACTTGAAAATGTGACAATTTTGGTTGATCGGTGGCGGCTATAATTCCCCACCTACGAAACCTACTAATTAAATAAAGACCCTGCTCAAAGAGTTTGTATGGCAAGTTTCGACTCGATCAGTTCAGCTGTTTCAGAGAAGAAGTTCTAAGAAGGTTATGGGCTCAAATTCAAGATGACCGTTAAACCGTTCATTCAATCACCGGTATTTGCTTTCAGTGCCACAAACCATGGCCTTCCATATACATCGAAGCAGACAAGAAATCTGTATCAGGAGAATAAGCCCTTGTGAAATTTTTACAGTTTTTCACAAAATTCAAGATGATGGCCAATCCAGGTGACCTAAGAGCAACATGTTTCCATATTCGTGATCGCCATATCATATAGCATATATTTAGTCACTTTCCCCATCGCCCTCCAGCTTAGAGCAGCATGGTTTGTACCATGTTCGTCTGGCACAGGAGGTAGATTAAAGTGCCAAACAAATTAGGCTCTCTGACGATTGTGATCACCAGTGTCTGTAGAGCCTAATTTTCAAAATTCGAAATTCAATTTTTTTTGTAGTTTTGGTTAGGGTTTTGTTAGGGTTAGAGTTTTGCTAAGGAATGTTTGTTTGGGTTATCGTCGCCGTGTGACCAATAAGGTTAGATGCGACGTTAAACTTCAAACAACCAAACCCCTTTCCCCGTCCAAATCCATTACTTGAAAAAACGACCATTTTTGTTTGGTCGATGGCGGCCATCTTGTTTTAGGGAGGAATAAACCCTACAGAAGACCCTGACTCAAAGCAATCGGTTCAGTGATTCCACCGGAGAAGAGATTTGAAGATTTGGGGCCTTTTCCAAGATGGCCACCATACAATCTGACCAGTCAGAATCCACTATGCACTTCTCCAGTAGGTCAACAATAAATCGTCCAAGTTTCAAGTTTGTCGGCCAAGCCGTTATGGAGATATCGCGGACACAAACACCAGTGGATGAAAGAAGAAGAATAATAGTGAATCCGAACGATTTTATGAGGAACCTTGGTCCTTGAACTGGTCTCGCAAATAATAGATAGATGAGTTAAGCCTCCAAAGTTGGTACTCAGCGCATACAGTCACAGGGCATTATTTCAAGATCATAACGCTTTCCAGTTGCACGGACCCAGTAGCACGGACAGACGAACACATGCACGCACGCACGGTTCCAGAGTTCTATCTGAGACGAAGATAATGTCCTTCGCATTTGACGAAAATGCATCGTTTTGGTGTGAAACATTGCCTCCTTTTAGTATATATGAAACTATCAGAATAACATTTCCATTAAATGTCATACTGTAACGTTATGCAACTTTCGGATTAGCAGTTTAATCATAACGCCGTACTGTGACGTTATGCAGCAATTGGATTTCCATTGCAATAACATATCTATTGAGACATTATGCAACTTCCTACTGTGATGGTCCGGACGAACACATACCTGCAGACCAGGAGACAAACATACATGTAGGTTGAAAAATCGCCATTATGTTTATTGTGGGCTTTTATGTTTAACACCGGTGGAGTACGAACCTGCAGCTAGAATGGAGATCATGCTCAACATTTGTGCACATACAGCAATGAAACGTCTTGGAGAAGGGACATTATGTGTACTTC
The DNA here is from genome assembly GCA_036873755.1 of Hanleya hanleyi. Classification (NCBI taxonomy): domain Eukaryota; kingdom Metazoa; phylum Mollusca; class Polyplacophora; order Lepidopleurida; family Hanleyidae; genus Hanleya; species Hanleya hanleyi. The sequence continues at coordinate 5,019 of JAVTVY010051390.1, read as the reverse complement.
AATCATGGTGCATCTTAATCTTTCTCCTTTGGGTGCTATCGCCCACTAATCGTATAAAACAGGATACATAAATAGTTGTAATTCATCAGAATAATCCTGTAAATAGCAAAACTAAGTTAGATGGGCACAGCCGCCAGTGCTTGTTAATCGGCTGAGAATCTGGTGGGTACTGACTGGGCAGCAAATATTATTACTAAACGCCTCGGTAACGAAATTATCACATCTACTACCGGTAAGAACGATGCCCCTTGGCCACAGGTCATCGCGAATCGGAGCCCGTGAATCGGCAACGTACGCTTACAACTACCAACGTAGGAATAGACGCGAACCCAGTCCTTTTTTTTCAAATATACGCAACAACGAAGAGTTTTCTAGTCTAAGATAAACTATACTAGTAGAGTCACTAGGTTTCCGATCGGAAACCAGGGTACGCTGATCTAAATAAGGGAATTAATAAGGAAATAGCCTGTAAGGCTATAAAATCGAAGAGCTAAACATCCATATATTGGTATACAAACTATACTCGTAGAGGGCTACAAGATGGCGTCATTAATTTTACGATACGAAATAAGGGGCGCTGTTTTAAATAAGTATATTTCATGCGCGGTCACAGAACTGAAGAAATGCCTCCATTTGGCACATCATAGAATCACAGGCCCTCAAAACAAGAGGTTTTTGGGGGGGGGGGGGCGGTGTGGACGGTGGTACTTCGGTGAAATGTCGAAATATGGGGTCTCTATATATAACCCCATGCTTTATATAAAAATACACCAAGGTCTGAAACGCACTTTGGGTGAAACAAGAAATAAACGATTTACCTCCAAACAAAATACATCAGCATATTCTACAATTGTCACTCTATATATTCCCGTCGTCAAATTAGTAAATTTGTGCAATTTTATACCTTTGCCGGGCGATTCAAAATCCAACCTGACTGTCCATTCAACCCAGCACAGGGAGATGGTCACCCGCTTCTTTCTCAATTCTGATCGGCTCCGGCAAAAGAGGTCACACACTGATCAGCTGACCAATCAGAACTGAGAAAGAAGCGGGCGATTACTACCGTCCACGCCCCCCAAAACTACTTTTCAGATCTGACACTATAAGGCGCTGTTCTGGAGAAGGAAATGAATCAGGGAATGGTATGCACCACCATTGACTGTAACAGTTGAGCCACCATATTTGACAGATAGACCTCTTAGAGAGGAACATATGTCATTCCATGAAGCTGCCAGTAGCGTATGTCATTCCATAAAGCTGCCAGGCGCAAATTTACACGGGGTTTCACTGCCTAAACTAGTATTAGAGTGAAATGGAATCGGCTTAAACCATCCATTGGTTGTTTATTAAGTAATTTTCACATCAATATTTCGTTATAGGTCACAGGCTCAATGCACCGGTTTGGTACTTAACTTTCAAAAGTCTTAAATCTACATTTGTGGACGTTGTCTGTATAACGGTCGAGATCGGCACTATTACAACCAATGTTCTCGAAAATAAAGAATTAAAACAGTGTTTTATTTCTTTATTTTGCAATGTTTTTCCATACGATGTTATATAGGGGTTGAGAAGACATTCGCAAACTGAAAGTTCATTAATCACATATTCTAGAATGTGATGAATAAACCATCAGTTTGTGACTGTTTTAGCTCAACCACCATATAACATCATATGTAAGCTATTATTATAAATACCTGTAATATGACATTTTCCCCAAGATGTCACGTCGTGTACCAACCTTCATCGTTAGTCAGATCGGTTAGACGATGCCAGAACAGATGAACAGTGAAAATATCCCGACACCTTCCTCTCACGGTCTTAACTTCGCATATCGACCTGTTTAAAGATGTACCTTTATTTTGCTCACAGCTTTAGAATTTTCAAGCACCAAGCCCAATAAACTCAAAAGATTGAATCCCATTGTTGTAAACTTAAACACGTCTCGAACTTACACGCTTCATTTTTAAGTAATTATGTTGGCAAGCCCGACAGCCATGAGTTTATTGTTTTTCCCCAGTTTCACGTGTGGTTACAAGTTAGAACAATACACCGAAATGACACAACGCGGCACGTCCGAAAAAGCTGTTGGCTCTGTTTATTGCTGTGACGTCTAACTGTGCAATTCATTGATCTGGTTTCACACTCAATGATATGCACAAAAGTGGGAAAACTATCTTCCGGGTTCAAATATAAACTTCGTTTGACAAGAATGCATTGAAGGTAAGTGCAAAACGATACATATATGCCATTGTTTATATGAAGTCATCAAATCAGCAGTTTGCATTTCCAAAGCATATAAGCCATATACATGTAGTTCGATTTTGCATCAATAATAAAATTATATGAGATATTTAGCCATTTGCACACGTGAAAGGAAGGAGTGTCCCATGAAATAACGTCACTTTTCATATGTTTCTTTTCAGCAAAGTATGGCTTACCTAATTTACAAATTAATTAGGATAAAATATTTCAAGTATGTTATTAGATATAGGAGGCGGACATTTTTTTCTTCCGGATATTTTTTCCTTTCACACCTGTACTGTAATTGAGTGCTGTAAAGGACACAGTGGGCTACAGCGAGGATTCTCCCCACGCAGTACAACGGTTGAAGTTCCAAAATGAAATATAACGTGCATGGATACAATAACTTGGTTTACTTTCATATTGTACACTCAGAATTACAGGCATCGCGTTTTGTTAGGGTGCACTGTGCACAATCTTGGATCGCGATGTGAAAGCATATATACGATGTTTTGCTTTGAAAATCGACGAGAAAAGTTTAACACGGAATGTTTGTGTCGCATAAAGTTTACGGTATCCGCAACATTCTTCAAATCTTCGATATATTTTCCAAAATATTAAATTACATTATTCATTCTAAGGGTTGGTGCCGGAAAATTATAAGGAAATAATCGTTTGAAAATGAGTTGTTTTGCGTGTTGTGAGCTTTAGACAACACGGTTGGATATATCCATGTACTGGAGTCCCTAAGCTCTACCAGGCATTCTTTACGTTCTGCTTCACGCCTCTCGATTCAGCGCTGTCAGGGTCTCACGAACTCATCTTCACAAGTCCAGGTAAATCCTAAATCCTCGCAGATCCCAATAGATCGATTGACACACTGGCACACGAGGATGCACGAACTGTGCCAGAGTTGACCCGAGGTCATCTGTTGCCACAGTAAACGAACATGGCGACCGTCTAACCTGCCGAATTTATATCAGTCGCGATATCCGCAACATATAGGGTAATTTGTCAAAAAGCTGCTTTCAAACTGTGTGACACTGGCGTTTTGAAATACATTGAATAACTGTTTACTATATTTCAAGATAAATATATATTTTGCGATTAGTAAAACAGTTAGATAGAACAGTTCTTGGTTTCTGCAAGAATCCTGCAAAAATGGCGAGAGCCTTTCAGGGGGACAGACTGTAGACGCAGACTGTTAGCTGGAAATGGAGTGCTATCATATCTCGTAGCTTTGTCGCTGAACGCAAATCAAAATACCGTGTTCCAATAATTTGTTCTAGATATGCATAAGGTACATGTTGTTATGACAGCCTTTTTGTCATTTCAGGCTAGTTAGGGAATAAAACAATAAACTTGCGACTTGTCACTCAGTTGCCTCTACATTGCTGTACTGTTTGGAAGGTCTCCTTTCAAATCGAGAACGGATCAATCGAAACGTCAGTTTCGCCGGTGGACTGTTTCATCAGCTCCGGGGACCACACCGAATAGCTGTCTAATATTCTTCTGAACTGTGCTAGTGCATTTGACTTCGGTCATGGCTATATTGAACTCCAGTTATGAGGCCCATTCACCAAACTATCCCTTTCTGGACAGTAATATTCCAGCGGGACCTGCATATGGCGTACACTTACCTCGCCTAGTAGCACTAGCTAGATCCTGTGTTAAATGTGACGATTTTAATCAACGTCACAAAACGTTGCAGAAACTCATTAAACAGGGCTATACCACTAAGCGCCTTCGCTCAAAGTTTCTCAAATTTAGCGATACATATCGCATGCTGATAGCAAAATACTAGCGTAGCGTGCAAGATCTATGACGTTACGTTCCGTAACTTGTGTCTAAATTCCGCTGAACCCGGGACTAGGAGCCGTATGAACCCATGTACTTCAAGATCTTTATGGTGCGCATATGAACAGTCACAATCAAAGCGTAACTAAGATACACCATTCTCTAGATGACGACTTTACAACGAATATCATGGATTAAGAATACTGATCAGAGATACGGATTTGATATTTCTGGAACATCATGATGTCTTGCCGACATCATTGAAAACTGTTGACCGCTTCTCTCTTGCAGGAAACCAGCCTATGTTCATGTATACTATGATTGTCTTTCTGAATTATGACTGACGGACCAGATGCTTATAATTCTTTTCTCAGGATGCTTTGCGCTACGCCCCATATACCCCTGTAGGGCTCTCGGCATTTCTTTGCAGGATTACTACATTAACCAAGAACTGTAGTAAGCTAACTGTTTTACTGATCGCAAAACGTATATCTTGAAAGACACTTAACAGTTATTCAATATATTTCAAAACGACAGTGTCGCTGAGTTTGAAGGCAGGCTTTCACAAATTACCCCAAAACTATATGTTGCGGAAATATATATCGGTGAGTCCCAGCTGATATCAATTCGTCCATATCATTCATTTACCCTGACGACAGATGACCTCGAGTCAACTCCGGCCCAGTCCATGAGACCCTGACAGCGCTAAAATAACGAATGCTTGGTAGAGCTTGGTTATGAGGATGCGTGGTGCACAGGATGTGATGTGTGCGAATGTTAAAATTAGGACTTTTCCTGGAACACTCAAAGCGGATACAAGGATTTTACACTCGAGATGGGCCAATAGGGGACCTATGGGGATGGAGTGGGTGTCAACGTGTCAGCGCTCATCGAGGCCGATTCCGTGATATGTATAGGATAGATGCAAATCTAGGATTTATCATGGAACCATGAAAGGCGGAATAAGAACTCTACACCGAA
>JAVTVY010051389.1:0-26207 GCA_036873755.1 Hanleya hanleyi | reverse complement strand
ACCTTACTTCTGGCTGCAACAATCGCCTTCACTGCATAGACTGGATCTCTCTTCTCGCCGACAAGAAACGTGACGTCACACAGGTCGGGATTCTCGGAGATAAAGCGCAAGTCCTCACAGATGTCTTCTGCGGAAATAACTGCCATTCACTTCACCGTTTTCTTCGCAATTGTCACATTCAAATGGGTACATGCCAGCACTTTGAATACTTGGCGTTGCAGTCTTGATAACACTAGAATGTGATTTTCCGCACGTCTCATCATCAGGCCCAACAGGTGTACAAAGGCCGTCATAAGGATCGACGTGGAACGTCATCTGTTCAAATGGAGTTTTCATTCTGCGTTTGTGTGTCGTCTTTGATCTATAAGAAAATCAAGCTGACCTTGTCGAGATTTTCTCCTTCGATGAGGGTGGAACGAGGAATGGACATATTTCACAAGGGTATCCTTATATACAGCTCTTTGAGTGGTGACATTGGTGACAGTCACCAAACCAGCATCATGTCTTCCGTAAACCTCATTGTCGACTTTCTGTTGCCAGTCTCTTTTACTAAATACGTCTACTGTGTTCAGGGGGTAATTTAAAAAGTAGTCACCAGTGTCATCCATTCGATATTTCAATACTACATTGTCTAGATTGGCGATCAGAATTAACACCGATGACGACTCTCCTCATTGTAGTTATGGACGACTTGACGACGTTCTCGAATTGATCAAATCAGGGGTTAATCTCTATCTTCATTTATAATGAAGGGATTAATTTCTAATGTCACTGTTAACTTATTCTGCCTGTCTCTCTTCTTATCATCTGTCATCATCGAATTCCAAAAGGTTTATCAACACTATTAAATCATTAATTATTACTGGCGTGTGACTTTTTCTGATCAGTAATTATAAATGGAAGGAAAGGGTATGTCATTTGAGAACAAGACACACATACCTTGGCACGATATAATTTTTATCTTCATATTGTTATTAGATGTACATTGTATAATCGTTTCAAAGAAAGAAATAAAAAATAAGTTACTTGATTCCATTTCAAATTTACGCAACACAAACTCGGATTTTATACGGGACAAACTAGTTTTCACAGATATGTATTCACAAAGATAACATTTTATATAGATAATATATAGAAGATAAATAATTACATATTTAAATGATCTCAATAGTTTGCAACTTTAATAGCAAAGACATTGTCACATCAGTGATATAAGGTTTTCCCAAACAAGAAAGACATAGCAAACAGACTTGTACATGTCTGGCTGGATTCGAGACATATTTATATCAGTCTAGCTTGATGCGATGAATCTACCAACAGCATGACATCAACTGAGTTAACCGACATAGACAATAGACTCGTTTATAATATACTGATCGGTTCAATAATCACTGAATGAGATTGTAAATTTCGTCTAGACTCCATGAGGGTTTTGTTTGATCACTTAGGTATAGGATCGATATGGCACGCCAATCAGCCTTAAAAATTGAAGACTGTGATAGTTTATCGAAATATGTAATATGGAAATACTTTTGACCGCAATGGTCTCATGTTGGATAGAATTTTACCGGCGCCTATGATATTAATTGATTCAAAGGATACATTGGAATCGATCCACCACTAACTATATTTACTTGGAGCAAAGCATTATAGGTAAATAAAAAATAATTGGCATGTACATCGACGTCAACATCTAGCTTTTATCCTTTTGACAATATATTTCTTTGTTCATAAATGACTTCAAACAATCGTTTCTGACATTGTTATCACGTTACCAAGATGATTTATCCACCGCAAAATACCTTCTGCCCCAAAGATAGAACAGACATCTGACATCAGTGTCGAAGATAGACTATTATATAAACCACGTCTAAAGAAGCAATCTCTTCTCTCTGGACCTAGGTTAATTTAAAAGACACAGTTACTCCCTCCTCCTAGACCGACCTCAAATGCTCGGATAAGATGAAGTTCAACGTCAATTCACCAAATTCAGTGATCCATGAATTTGTTTAATGAAGTGAACAAATGTTGAATTGAGGTTATTGAGAAATGAGACTTTACCAATTGAACGCAACATATATAGGCGGAAAGGCTGTCGCAGCTCGGAACTATCAATGTTAGCTAATGCATGGGTTCCCACGGAAGTTTCGAAGGAATGGCCCCTGTCTAAATTCATAATAAGAAAGACCGCCTGATTTGAATACCTAAACAATTTTCTTCACTTTTTTAGTTGGTCATATCTATAGCACCATCCATGTTGGGAATTGTTAGTCTTTCAAACGGGTATATGCGAAATTGCCAAATTAGCCGGCAGAGCTGCCGGGCCCAGGGAGTAACTTATTAATTCGGTTTCGCACTTTGTCTGGGCGTTAAAAACATAGCTCATTTACGTGTAGAACATTTGACCAAAACGCTGGTTTTCTTCACCTTGCCGGAACAGGAAACACGAGACGATCTATTTTATGGAAATCCGTCTTGTGAATATTTCTGAAAAGTGGGCTGAATATGACCATATTTTTTAACTTCTCAAGCAGGTTTCCAGAAAGTTGCAATTTAAAGGGCATTGTTCAGGGTTTGATATTTGATTACCGTATACTTAAGTGTCTTGTACCTTGAAGTCAGGAAAAAGCATTATATAAAAAAATACAGAAATACAGGTTTGGGTTCAAGACTTTACGACTATTTGTGGAACAAGAACGTATCCCATTATTTATTTTCAACAGGACAGAAGAGCCAAAAGTGGAAAACGAGTTCCGGCGAAGTAATTTGATGGTTATACAGATTCAAACTGTGCACGTTTTTGTGTACGAGACTTAGAAACGCATGAAGTTTGGGCTCACTATATTGTATTACCGACATTACAACGGGGAAAACTAAAGCTGCATATAACTTTCTATTCTCACGAGTGTTTTATTTAACATAGACAAACTTAACATATATACAGGCCAATGTGGTGATATAATTAACAAGTGTTACCAGCTAGTGTTGTTATTCAATATGATAAAATATTAAAATATAGAGCAGCACAAGTAAATGTAGTTGTATAATGAAATGATAAATATTGAATTAAACATTCACCTACACTTATACAATAATCTGCATGTGGAAACATTAACGAAGTTTACTGAAACAAAATAGCACGAATGTAGATAATATGGCACTGAGATGCTAACGATATTATATATATATCAATAATGTGTAGCCTGGGCGAACAGGTGAAATGGCTTTATCACTTCCGCCTTGGTGGTTTGGTTGGAGCTACAGCTATTTTTCCATCTTGGTCATCACAATTGCGCACTAGAGGCTGTGTTGTAAAGGCGTTAGTGAAAATGTCGTTAGATATTACACACAACGGCCGTATTTCGAGTTCGAGTCTGGACACCGGTATCTCTTGGAATTTGATTCGATGAACGAAAAGTTTGATAGTCCTTCTCAGAAACTGGCTCCCCTTCTTTCGGCAATACTGTCTGCTCCATCGTAAAGCTGCATCCCACTTGGCTTCCTCTGTCGCTTTCAGAGTTTCTAGTGACAAGATTTCAACTGCTGCTCGTCTTGACAGAATGTCGAATTCGGCATGATATAGAACATCTTCGGCATTCTTAGAAATGAAATCCAAGATCTCTTGGTGCAGACTTATGGTCAGATCGAACTGGATATAGGATTCAATTGAGATTAAAAGCTGAAAAACAGATTTCATGTTGATAAACCTCTGAGCATAAGTATAACAGAAGGAGCAAAGTTCTGTAAGCCCAAACATATCGGCAGCATTCATTACCCCAACCACTAAGCCGATGTTGACTTTGATGCTGCCGCAGTGAAGATATTGGATAATGCTATGGAAAACACCGACGTCAAAGCTTCTGATTGGAATCTCTAACTTTTCTGAGTTAGTTGCTGGTATAGGTTTCTCTGACTTCCAGCCTAGTGTCGTTTTCACATGGATTAGCTTTGATAACATATTTCGCCTCTTTGGCTCTTTCTGTGTTTGGGGATGCTGCTGGGAAATAAGCATCTGGTAGAACACCTTACTTCTGGCTGCAACAATCGCCTTCACTGCATAGACTGGATCTCTCTTCTCGCCGACAAGAAACGTGACGTCACACAGGTCGGGGTTCTCGGAGATAAAGCGCAAGTCCTCACAGATGTCTTCTGCGGAAATAACTGCCATTCACTTCACCGTTTTCTTCGCAATTGTCACATTCAAATGGGTACATGCCAGCACTTTGAATACTTGGCGTTGCAGTCTTGATATCACTAGAATGTGATTTTCCGCACGTCTCATCATCAGGCCCAACAGGTGTACAAAGGCCGTCATAAGGATCGACGTGGAACGTCATCTGTTCAAATGGAGTTTTCATTCTGCGTTTGTGTGTCGTCTTTGATCTATAAGAAAATCAAGCTGACCTTGTCGAGATTTTCTCCTTCGATGAGGGTGGAACGAGGAATGGACATATTTCACAAGGGTATCCTTATATACAGCTCTTTGAGTGGTGACATTGGTGACAGTCACCAAACCAGCATCATGTCTTCCGTAAACCTCATTGTCGACTTTCTGTTGCCAGTCTCTTTTACTAAATACGTCTACTGTGTTCAGGGGGTAATTTAAAAAGTAGTCACCAGTGTCATCCATTCGATATTTCAATACTACATTGTCTAGATTGGCCATCAGAATTAACACCGATGGCGACTCTCCTCATTGTAGTTATGGACGACTTGACGACGTTCTCGGATTGATCAAATCAGGGGTTAATCTCTATCTTCATTTATAATGAAGGGATTAATTTCTAATGTCACTGTTAAATTATTCTGCCTGTCTCTCTTCTTATCATCTGTCATCATCGAATTCCAAAAGGTTTATCAACACTATTAAATCATTAATTATTACTGGCGTGTGACTTTTTCTGATCAGTAATTATAAATGGAAGGAAAGGGTATGTCATTTGAGAACAAGACACACATACCTTGGCACGATATAATTTTTATCTTCATATTGTTATTAGATGTACATTGTATAATCGTTTCAAAGAAAGAAATAAAAAATAAGTTACTTGATTCCATTTCAAATTTACGCAACACAAACTCGGATTTTATACGGGACAAACTAGTTTTCACAGATATGTATTCACAAAGATAACATTTTATATAGATAATATATAGAAGATAAATAATTACATATTTAAATGATCTCAATAGTTTGCAACTTTAATAGCAAAGACATTGTCACATCAGTGATATAAGGTTTTCCCAAACAAGAAAGACATAGCAAACAGACTTGTACATGTCTGGCTGGATTCGAGACATATTTATATCAGTCTAGCTTGATGCGATGAATCTACCAACAGCATGACATCAACTGAGTTAACCGACATAGACAATAGACTCGTTTATAATATACTGATCGGTTCAATAATCACTGAATGAGATTGTAAATTTCGTCTAGACTCCATGAGGGTTTTGTTTGATCACTTAGGTATAGGATCGATATGGCACGCCAATCAGCCTTAAAAATTGAAGACTGTGATAGTTTATCGAAATATGTAATATGGAAATACTTCTGACCGCAATGGTCTCATGTTGGATAGAATTTTACCAGCGCCTATGATATTAATTGATTCAAAGGATACATTGGAATCGATCCACCACTAACTATATTTATTTGGAGCAAAGCATTATAGGTAAATAAAAAATAATTGGCATGTACATCGACGTCAACATCTAGCTTTTATCCTTTTGACAATATATTTCTTTGTTCATAAATGACTTCAAACAATCGTTTCTGACATTGTTATCACGTTACCAAGATGATTTATCCACCGCAAAATACCTTCTGCCCCAAAGATAGAACAGACATCTGACATCAGTGTCGAAGATAGACTATTATATAAACCACGTCTAAAGAAGCAATCTCTTCTCTCTGGACCTAGGTTAATTTAAAAGACACAGTTACTCCCTCCTCCTAGACCGACCTCAAATGCTCGGATAAGATGAAGTTCAACGTCAATTCACCAAATTCAGTGATCCATGAATTTGTTTAATGAAGTGAACAAATGTTGAATTGAGGTTATGGAGAAATGAGACTTTACCAATTGAACGCAACATATATAGGCGGAAAGGCTGTCGCAGCTCGGAACTATCAATGTTAGCTAATGCATGGGTTCCCACGGAAGTTTCGAAGGAATGGCCCCTGTCTAAATTCATAATAAGAAAGACCGCCTGATTTGAATACCTAAACAATTTTCTTCACTTTTTGAGTTGGTCATATCTATAGTACCATCCATGTTGGGAATTGTTAGTCTTTCAAACGGGTATATGCGAAATCGCCAAATTAGCCGGCAGAGCTGCCGGGCCCAGGGAGTAACTTATTAATTCGGTTTCACACTTTGTCTGGGCGTTAAAAACATGGCTCATTTACGTGTAGAACATTTGACCAAAACGCTGGTTTTCTTCACCTTGCCGGAACAGGAAACACGAGACGATCTATTTTATGGAAATCCGTCTTGTGAATATTTCTGAAAAGTGGGCTGAATATGACCATATTTTTTAACTTCTCAAGCAGGTTTCCAGGAAAGTTGCAATTTAAAGGGCATTGTTCAGGGTTTGATATTTGATTACCGTATACTTAAGTGTCTTGTACCTTGAAGTCAGGAAAAAGCATTATATAAAAAAATACAGAAATACAGGTTTGGGTTCAAGACTTTACGACTATTTGTGGAACAAGAACGTATCCCATTATTTATTTTCAACAGGACAGAAGAGCCAAAAGTGGAAAACGAGTTCCGGCGAAGTAATTTGATGGTTATACAGATTCAAACTGTGCACGTTTTTGTGTACGAGACTTAGAAACGCATGAAGTTTGGGCTCACTATATTGTATTACCGACATTACAACGGGGAAAACTAAAGCTGCATATAACTTTCTATTCTCACGAGTGTTTTATTTAACATAGACAAACTTAACATATATACAGGCCAATGTGGTGATATAATTAACAAGTGTTACCAGCTAGTGTTGTTATTCAATATGATAAAATATTAAATATAGAGCAGCACAAGTAAATGTAGTTGTATAATGAAATGATAAATATTGAATTAAACATTCACCTACACTTATACAATAATCTGCATGTGGAAACATTAACGAAGTTTACTGAAACAAAATAGCACGAATGTAGATAATATGGCACTGAGATGCTAACGATATTATATATATATCAATAATGTGTAGCCTGGGCGAACAGGTGAAATGGCTTTATCACTTCCGCCTTGGTGGTTTGGTTGGAGCTACAGCTATTTTTCCATCTTGGTCATCACAATTGCGCACTAGAGGCTGTGTTGTAAAGGCGTTAGTGAAAATGTCGTTAGATATTACACACAACGGCCGTATTTCGAGTTCGAGTCTGGACACCGGTATCTCTTGGAATTTGATTCGATGAACGAAAAGTTTGATAGTCCTTCTCAGAAACTGGCTCCCCTTCTTTCGGCAATACTGTCTGCTCCATCGTAAAGCTGCATCCCACTTGGCTTCCTCTGTCGCTTTCAGAGTTTCTAGTGACAAGATTTCAACTGCTGCTCGTCTTGACAGAATGTCGAATTCGGCATGATATAGAACATCTTCGGCATTCTTAGAAATGAAATCCAAGATCTCTTGGTGCAGACTTATGGTCAGATCGAACTGGATATAGGATTCAATTGAGATTAAAAGCTGAAAAACAGATTTCATGTTGATAAACCTCTGAGCATAAGTATAACAGAAGGAGCAAAGTTCTGTAAGCCCAAACATATCGGCAGCATTCATTACCCCAACCACTAAGCCGATGTTGACTTTGATGCTGCCGCAGTGAAGATATTGGATAATGCTATGGAAAACACCGACGTCAAAGCTTCTGATTGGAATCTCTAACTTTTCTGAGTTAGTTGCTGGTATAGGTTTCTCTGACTTCCAGCCTAGTGTCGTTTTCACATGGATTAGCTTTGATAACATATTTCGCCTCTTTGGCTCTTTCTGTGTTTGGGGATGCTGCTGGGAAATAAGCATCTGGTAGAACACCTTACTTCTGGCTGCAACAATCGCCTTCACTGCATAGACTGGATCTCTCTTCTCGCCGACAAGAAACGTGACGTCACACAGGTCGGGGTTCTCGGAGATAAAGCGCAAGTCCTCACAGATGTCTTCTGCGGAAATAACTGCCATTCACTTCACCGTTTTCTTCGCAATTGTCACATTCAAATGGGTACATGCCAGCACTTTGAATACTTGGCGTTGCAGTCTTGATATCACTAGAATGTGATTTTCCGCACGTCTCATCATCAGGCCCAACAGGTGTACAAAGGCCGTCATAAGGATCGACGTGGAACGTCATCTGTTCAAATGGAGTTTTCATTCTGCGTTTGTGTGTCGTCTTTGATCTATAAGAAAATCAAGCTGACCTTGTCGAGATTTTCTCCTTCGATGAGGGTGGAACGAGGAATGGACATATTTCACAAGGGTATCCTTATATACAGCTCTTTGAGTGGTGACATTGGTGACAGTCACCAAACCAGCATCATGTCTTCCGTAAACCTCATTGTCGACTTTCTGTTGCCAGTCTCTTTTACTAAATACGTCTACTGTGTTCAGGGGGTAATTTAAAAAGTAGTCACCAGTGTCATCCATTCGATATTTCAATACTACATTGTCTAGATTGGCCATCAGAATTAACACCGATGGCGACTCTCCTCATTGTAGTTATGGACGACTTGACGACGTTCTCGGATTGATCAAATCAGGGGTTAATCTCTATCTTCATTTATAATGAAGGGATTAATTTCTAATGTCACTGTTAACTTATTCTGCCTGTCTCTCTTCTTATCATCTGTCATCATCGAATTCCAAAAGGTTTATCAACACTATTAAATCATTAATTATTACTGGCGTGTGACTTTTTCTGATCAGTAATTATAAATGGAAGGAAAGGGTATGTCATTTGAGAACAAGACACACATACCTTGGCACGATATAATTTTTATCTTCATATTGTTATTAGATGTACATTGTATAATCGTTTCAAAGAAAGAAATAAAAAATAAGTTACTTGATTCCATTTCAAATTTACGCAACACAAACTCGGATTTTATACGGGACAAACTAGTTTTCACAGATATGTATTCACAAAGATAACATTTTATATAGATAATATATAGAAGATAAATAATTACATATTTAAATGATCTCAATAGTTTGCAACTTTAATAGCAAAGACATTGTCACATCAGTGATATAAGGTTTTCCCAAACAAGAAAGACATAGCAAACAGACTTGTACATGTCTGGCTGGATTCGAGACATATTTATATCAGTCTAGCTTGATGCGATGAATCTACCAACAGCATGACATCAACTGAGTTAACCGACATAGACAATAGACTCGTTTATAATATACTGATCGGTTCAATAATCACTGAATGAGATTGTAAATTTCGTCTAGACTCCATGAGGGTTTTGTTTGATCACTTAGGTATAGGATCGATATGGCACGCCAATCAGCCTTAAAAATTGAAGACTGTGATAGTTTAGCGAAATATGTAATATGGAAATACTTCTGACCGCAATGGTCTCATGTTGGATAGAATTTTACCAGCGCCTATGATATTAATTGATTCAAAGGATACATTGGAATCGATCCACCACTAACTATATTTATTTGGAGCAAAGCATTATAGGTAAATAAAAAATAATTGGCATGTACATCGACGTCAACATCTAGCTTATTATCCTTTTGACAATATATTTCTTTGTTCATATATGACTTCAAACAATCGTTTCTGACATTGTTATCACGTTACCAAGATGATTTATCCACCGCAAAATACCTTCTGCCCCAAAGATAGAACAGACATCTGACATCAGTGTCGAAGATAGACTATTATATAAACATATCTAAAGAAGCAATCTCTTCTCTCTTGACCTAGGTTGGTTTAAAACATACAGTTACCCCCTCCTCCTAGACCGACCTCAAATGCTCGGATAAGATGAAGTTCAACGTCAATTCACCAAATTCAGTGATCCATGAATTTGTTTAATGAAGTGAACAAATGTTGAATTGAGGTTATTGAGAAATGAGACTTTACCAATTAAACGCAACATATATAGGCGGAAAGGCTGTCGCAGCTCGGAACTATCAATGTTAGCTAATGCATGGGTTCCCACGGAAGTTTCGAAGGAATGGCCCCTGTCTAAATTCATAATAAGAAAGACCGCCTGATTTGAATACCTAAACAATTTTCTTCACTTTTTTAGTTGGTCATATCTATAGTACCATCCATGTTGGGAATTGTTAGTCTTTCAAACGGGTATATGCGAAATCGCCAAATTAGCCGGCAGAGCTGCCGGGCCCAGGGAGTAACTTATTAATTCGGTTTCGCACTTTGTCTGGGCGTTAAAAACATGGCTCATTTACGTGTAGAACATTTGACCAAAACGCTGGTTTTCTTCACCTTGCCGGAACAGGAAACACGAGACGATCTATTTTATGGAAATCCGTCTTGTGAATATTTCTGAAAAGTGGGCTGAATATGACCATATTTTTTAACTTCTCAAGCAGGTTTCCAGGAAAGTTGCAATTTAAAGGGCATTGTTCAGGGTTTGATATTTGATTACCGTATACTTAAGTGTCTTGTACCTTGAAGTCAGGAAAAAACATTATATAAGAAATTACTGAAATACAGGTTTGGGTTCAAGACTTTACGACTATTTGTGGAACAAGAACGCATCCCATTATTTACTTTTAACAGGACAGAAGAGCCAAAAGTGGAAAACGAGTTCCGGCGAAGTAATTTGATGGTTATACAGATTCAAACTGTGCACGTTTTTGTGTACGAGACTTAGAAACGCATGAAGTTTGGGCTCACTATATTGTATTACCGACATTACACCGGGACAAACTAAAGCTGCATATAACTTTCTATTCTCACGAGTGTTTTATTTAACATAGACAAACTTAACGTATATACAGGCCGATGTGGTGATATAATTAACAAGTGTTACCAGCTAGTGTTGTTATTCAATATGATAAAATATTAAATATACAGAAGCACAAGTAAATTTAGTTGTATAATGAAATGATAAATATTGAATTAAACATTCACCTACACTTATACAATAATCTGCATGTGGAAACATTAACGAAGTTTACTGAAACAAAATAGCACGAATGTAGATAATATAGCACTGAGATGCTAGCGATATTCTATATATATCAATAATGTGTAGCCTGGTCGAAGAGGTGAAATGGCTTTATCACTTCCGCCTAGGTGGTTTGGTTGGAGCTACAGCTATTTTTCCATCTTGGTCATCACAGTTGCGCACTAGAGGCTGTGTTGTAAAGGCGTTAGTGAAAATGTCGTTAGATATTACACACAACGGCCGTATTTCGAGTTCAAGTCTGGACACCGGTATCTCTTGGAATTTGATTCGATGAACGAAAAGTTTGATAGTCCTTCTCAGAAACTGGCTCCCCTTCTTTCGGCAATACTGTCTGCTCCATCGTAAAGCTGCATCCCACTTGGCTTCCTCTGTCGCTTTCAGAGTTTCTATTGACAAGATTTCAACTGCTGCTCGTCTTGACAGAAGGTCGAATTCGGCATGATATAGAACATCTTCGGCATTCTTAGAAATGAAATCCAAGATCTCTTGGTGCAGACTTATGGTCAGTTCGAACTGGATATAGGATTCAATAGAGATTAAAAGCTGAAAAACAGATTTCATGTTGATAAACCTCTTAGCATAAGTATAACAGAAGGAGCAAAGTTCTGTAAGCCCAAACATATCGGCAGCATTCATTACCCCAACCACTGAGCCGATGTTGACTTTGATGCTGCCGCAGTGAAGATACTGGATAATGCTATGGAAAACACCGACGTCAAAGTCTCTGATTGGAATCTCTAACTTTTTGGGGTTAGTCGGTGGTATAGGTTTCTCTGACTTCAAGCCTAGTGTCCTTTTCACATGGATTAGCTTTGATAAAATGTTTCGCCTCTTGGGTTCTTTCTGTGTTTGGGGATGCTGCTGGGAAATAAGCATCTGGTAGAACACCTTACTTCTGGCTGCAACAATCGCCTTCACTGCATAGACTGGATCTCTCTTCTCGCCGACAAGAAACGTGACGTCACACAGGTCGGAGTTCTCGGAGATAAAGCGCAAGTCCTCACAGATGTCTTCTGCGGAAATAACTGCCACTTCACCGTTTTCTTCGCAATTGTAATATTCAAATGGGTACATGCCAGCACTTTGAATACTTGGCGTTGCAGTCTTGATATCACTAGAATGTGATTGTCCGCACGTCTCATCATCAGGCCCAACAGGTGTACAAAGACCGTCATAAGGATCAACGTGGAACGTCATCTGTTCAAATGGAGCTTTCATCCTGCGTTTGTGTGTCGTCTTTGATCTATAAGAAAATCAAGCTGACCTTGTGGAGATGTTCTTTCGATGAGGGTGGAACGAGGAATGGACATATTTCACAAGGGTATCCTTATATACAGCTCTTTGAGTGGTGACATTGGTGACAGTCACCAAACTAGCATCATGTCTTCCATAAATATCATTGTCGACTTGCTGTTGCCAGTCTCTTTTACTAAATACGTCTACTGTGTTCAGGGGGTAATTTAAAAAGTAGTCACCAGTGTCATCCATTCGATATTTCAATACTACATTGTCTAGATTGGCCATCAGGATTAACACCGGCGGCGGCTCTCTTCATTGTAGTTATGGACGACTTGACGAGCTTCTCGGATTGATCAAATCCGGGATTAATCTCTATCTTCATTTATAATGAAGGGATTAATTTCTAATGTCACTGTTAACTTATTCTGCCTGTCTCTCTTCTTATCATCTGCCATCATCGAATTCCAAAAGGTTTATCAACACTATTAAATCATTAATTATTACTGGCGTGTGACTTTTTCTGATCAGTAATTATAAATGGAAGGAAAGGGTATGTCATTTGAGAACAAGACACACATACCTTGGCACGATATAATTTTTATCTTCATATTGTTATTAGATGTAGATTGTATAATCGTTTCACAGAAAGAAATAAAAAAAGAAGACAAGTTACTTTATTCCATTTCAAATTTACGCCACACAAACTCGGATTTCATACGGCACAAATTAGTTTTCACAGATATGTATTCACGAAGATAACATTTTATAGATAATATAGGAGATAAATAATTACATATTTAAATAATCTCAATAATTTACAACTTTAACAGCAAAGACATTGCCACATCACGTGGAATATGATTTTCCCAAACAAGAACGACAGAGCAAACATACTTGTACATGTCTGGCTGGATTCGAGACGTATTTATATATATATCAGTCTAGATTGATGTGATGTACCTACCAACAGCATGACATCAACTGAGTTAACCGACCTAGACAATAGACTCGTTTATAATATACTGATCGGCTCAATAATCACTGAATGAGTTTGTAAATTTCGTCTACACTCCATGAGGTTTTTGTTTGATCATTCAGGTATAGGATCGATATGGCACGCCAATCAGCCTTAAAAATTGAAGACTTCCTGTGAGTTTATCGAAATATGTAATATGGAAATACTTCTGACCGCAATGGTCTCATGTTGGATAGAATTTGACCAGCGCCTATGATATTAATTGATTCAAAGGATACATTGGAATCGATCCACCACTAACTATATATATTTGGAGGAAAGCATTATAGGTAAATAAAAAAAAATTGGCATGTACATCGACGTCAACAGCTAGCTTTTTATCCTTTTGACAATATATTTCTTTGTTCATAAATGACTTCAAACAATCGTTTCTGACATTGTTATCACGTTACAAAGATGATTTATCCACCACAAAATAACGTCTGCCCTAAAGATAGAACAGACTAAAGAAGCAATCTCTTCTCTCTGGACCTAGATTAATTTAAAAGATACATTTATCCCCTCCTCCTAGACCGACCTCAAATGCTCGGATAAGATGAAGTTCAACGTCAATTCACCAAATTCAGTGATCCATGAATTTGTTTAATGAAGTGAACAAATGTTGAATTGAGGTTATTGAGAAATGAGACTTTACCAATTAAACGCAACATATATAGGCGGAAAGGATGTCGCAGCTCGGAACTATCAATGTTAGCTAATGCATGGGTTCCCACGGAAGTTTCGAAGGGATGGCCCCTGTCTAAATTCATAATAAGAAAGGCCGTCTGATTTGACTACCTAAACAATTTTCTTCACTTTTTTAGTTGGTCATATCTATAGTACCATCCATGTTGGGAATTGTTAGTCTTTCAAACGGGTATATGCGAATTGATCGCCAAATTAGCCGGCAGAGCGGCCGGGCCCAGGGAGTAACTTATTAATTCGGTTTCGCACTTTGTCTGGGCGTTAAAAACATGGCTCATTTACGTGTAGAACATTTGACCAAAACGCTGGTTTTCTTCACCTTGCCGGAACAGGAAACACGAGACAATCTATTTTATGGAAATCCGTCTTGCGAATATTTCTGAAGAGTGGGCTGAATATGACCATATTTTTTAACTTCTTAAGCAGGTTTCCAGGAAAGTTGCAATTTAAAGGGCATTGTTCAGGGTTTGATATTTGATTACCGTATACTTAAGTGTCTTGTACCTTGAAGTCAGGAAAAAGCATAATATAAGAAAATACTGAAATACAGGTTTGGGTTCAAGACTTTAAGACTATTTGTGAAACAAGAACGCATCCCATTATTTACTTTCAACAGGACAGAAGAGCCAAAAGTGGAAAACGAGTTCCGGCGAAGTAATTTGATGGTTATACAGATTCAAACTGTGCACGTTTTTGTGTACGAGACTTAGAAACGCATGAAGTTTGGGCTCACTATATTGTATTACCGACATTACACCGGGACAAACTAAAGCTGCATATAACTTTCTATTCTCACGAGTGTTTTATTTAACATAGACAAACTTAACGTATATACAGGCCGATGTGGTGATATAATTAACAAGTGTTACCAGCTAGTGTTGTTATTCAATATGATAAAATATTAAATATACAGAAGCACAAGTAAATTTAGTTGTATAATGAAATGATAAATATTGAATTAAACATTCACCTACACTTATACAATAATCTGCATGTGGAAACATTAACGAAGTTTACTGAAACAAAATAGCACGAATGTAGATAATATAGCACTGAGATGCTAGCGATATTCTATATATATCAATAATGTGTAGCCTGGTCGAAGAGGTGAAATGGCTTTATCACTTCCGCCTAGGTGGTTTGGTTGGAGCTACAGCTATTTTTCCATCTTGGTCATCACAGTTGCGCACTAGAGGCTGTGTTGTAAAGGCGTTAGTGAAAATGTCGTTAGATATTACACACAACGGCCGTATTTCGAGTTCAAGTCTGGACACCGGTATCTCTTGGAATTTGATTCGATGAACGAAAAGTTTGATAGTCCTTCTCAGAAACTGGCTCCCCTTCTTTCGGCAATACTGTCTGCTCCATCGTAAAGCTGCATCCCACTTGGCTTCCTCTGTCGCTTTCAGAGTTTCTATTGACAAGATTTCAACTGCTGCTCGTCTTGACAGAAGGTCGAATTCGGCATGATATAGAACATCTTCGGCATTCTTAGAAATGAAATCCAAGATCTCTTGGTGCAGACTTATGGTCAGTTCGAACTGGATATAGGATTCAATAGAGATTAAAAGCTGAAAAACAGATTTCATGTTGATAAACCTCTTAGCATAAGTATAACAGAAGGAGCAAAGTTCTGTAAGCCCAAACATATCGGCTGCATTCATTACCCCAACCACTGAGCCGATGTTGACTTTGATGCTGCCGCAGTGAAGATACTGGATAATGCTATGGAAAACACCGACGTCAAAGTCTCTGATTGGAATCTCTAACTTTTTGGGGTTAGTCGGTGGTATAGGTTTCTCTGACTTCAAGCCTAGTGTCCTTTTCACATGGATTAGCTTTGATAAAATGTTTCGCCTCTTGGGTTCTTTCTGTGTTTGGGGATGCTGCTGGGAAATAAGCATCTGGTAGAACACCTTACTTCTGGCTGCAGCAATCGCCTTCACTGCATAGACTGGATCTCTCTTCTCGCCGACAAGAAACGTGACGTCACACAGGTCGGAGTTCTCGGAGATAAAGCGCAAGTCCTCACAGATGTCTTCTGCGGAAATAACTGCCACTTCACCGTTTTCTTCGCAATTGTAATATTCAAATGGGTACATGCCAGCACTTTGAATACTTGGCGTTGCAGTCTTGATATCACTAGAATGTGATTGTCCGCACGTCTCATCATCAGGCCCAACAGGTGTACAAAGACCGTCATAAGGATCAACGTGGAACGTCATCTGTTCAAATGGAGCTTTCATCCTGCGTTTGTGTGTCGTCTTTGATCTATAAGAAAATCAAGCTGACCTTGTGGAGATGTTCTTTCGATGAGGGTGGGACGAGGAATGGACATATTTCACAAGGGTATCCTTATATACAGCTCTTTGAGTGGTGACATTGGTGACAGTCACCAAACTAGCATCATGTCTTCCATAAATATCATTGTCGACTTGCTGTTGCCAGTCTCTTTTACTAAATACGTCTACTGTGTTCAGGGGGTAATTTAAAAAGTAGTCACCAGTGTCATCCATTCGATATTTCAATACTACATTGTCTAGATTGGCCATCAGGATTAACACCGGCGGCGGCTCTCTTCATTGTAGTTATGGACGACTTGACGAGCTTCTCGGATTGATCAAATCCGGGATTAATCTCTATCTTCATTTATAATGAAGGGATTAATTTCTAATGTCACTGTTAACTTATTCTGCCTGTCTCTCTTCTTATCATCTGCCATCATCGAATTCCAAAAGGTTTATCAACACTATTAAATCATTAATTATTACTGGCGTGTGACTTTTTCTGATCAGTAATTATAAATGGAAGGAAAGGGTATGTCATTTGAGAACAAGACACACATACCTTGGCACGATATAATTTTTATCTTCATATTGTTATTAGATGTAGATTGTATAATCGTTTCACAGAAAGAAATAAAAAAAGAAGACAAGTTACTTTATTCCATTTCAAATTTACGCCACACAAACTCGGATTTCATACGGCACAAATTAGTTTTCACAGATATGTATTCACGAAGATAACATTTTATAGATAATATAGGAGATAAATAATTACATATTTAAATAATCTCAATAATTTACAACTTTAACAGCAAAGACATTGCCACATCACGTGGAATATGATTTTCCCAAACAAGAACGACAGAGCAAACATACTTGTACATGTCTGGCTGGATTCGAGACGTATTTATATATATATCAGTCTAGATTGATGTGATGTACCTACCAACAGCATGACATCAACTGAGTTAACCGACCTAGACAATAGACTCGTTTATAATATACTGATCGGCTCAATAATCACTGAATGAGTTTGTAAATTTCGTCTACACTCCATGAGGTTTTTGTTTGATCATTCAGGTATAGGATCGATATGGCACGCCAATCAGCCTTAAAAATTGAAGACTTCCTGTGAGTTTATCGAAATATGTAATATGGAAATACTTCTGACCGCAATGGTCTCATGTTGGATAGAATTTGACCAGCGCCTATGATATTAATTGATTCAAAGGATACATTGGAATCGATCCACCACTAACTATATATATTTGGAGGAAAGCATTATAGGTAAATAAAAAAAAATTGGCATGTACATCGACGTCAACAGCTAGATTTTTATCCTTTTGACAATATATTTCTTTGTTCATAAATGACTTCAAACAATCGTTTCTGACATTGTTATCACGTTACAAAGATGATTTATCCACCACAAAATAACGTCTGCCCTAAAGATAGAACAGACTAAAGAAGCAATCTCTTCTCTCTGGACCTAGATTAATTTAAAAGATACATTTATCCCCTCCTCCTAGACCGACCTCAAATGCTCGGATAAGATGAAGTTCAACGTCAATTCACCAAATTCAGTGATCCATGAATTTGTTTAATGAAGTGAACAAATGTTGAATTGAGGTTATTGAGAAATGAGACTTTACCAATTAAACGCAACATATATAGGCGGAAAGGATGTCGCAGCTCGGAACTATCAATGTTAGCTAATGCATGGGTTCCCACGGAAGTTTCGAAGGAATGGCCCCTGTCTAAATTCATAATAAGAAAGGCCGTCTGATTTGACTACCTAAACAATTTTCTTCACTTTTTTAGTTGGTCATATCTAAGGTACCATCCATGTTGGGAATTGTTAGTCTTTCAAACGGGTATATGCGAATTGATCGCCAAATTAGGCGGCAGAGCGGCCGGGCCCAGGGAGTAACTTATTAATTCGGTTTCGCACTTTGTCTGGGCGTTAAAAACATGGCTCATTGACGTGTAGAACATTTGACCAAAACGCTGGTTTTCTTCACCTTGCCGGAACAGGAAACACGAGACAATCTACTTTATGGAAATCCGTCTTGCGAATATTTCTGAAAAAGTGGGCTGAATATGACCATATTTTTTAACTTCTTAAGCAGGTTTCCAGGAAAGTTGCAATTTAAAGGGCATTGTTCAGGGTTTGATATTTGATTACCGTATACTTAAGTGTCTTGTATCTTGAAGTCAGGAAAAAACATTATATAAGAAATTACTGAAATACAGGTTTGGGTTCAAGACTTTACGACTATTTGTGGAACAAGAACGCATCCCATTATTTACTTTTAACAGGACAGAAGAGCCAAAAGTGGAAAACGAGTTCCGGCGAAGTAATTTGATGGTTATACAGATTCAAACTGTGCACGTTTTTGTGTACGAGACTTAGAAACGCATGAAGTTTGGGCTCACTATATTGTATTACCGACATTACACCGGGACAAACTAAAGCTGCATATAACTTTCTATTCTCACGAGTGTTTTATTTAACATAGACAAACTTAACGTATATACAGGCCGATGTGGTGATATAATTAACAAGTGTTACCAGCTAGTGTTGTTATTCAATATGATAAAATATTAAATATACAGAAGCACAAGTAAATTTAGTTGAATAATGAAATGATAAATATTGAATTAAACATTCACCTACACTTATACAATAATCTGCATGTGGAAACATTAACGAAGTTTACTGAAACAAAATAGCACGAATGTAGATAATATAGCACTGAGATGCTAACGATATTCTATATATATGAATAATGTGTAGGCTGGGCGAAGAGGTGTAATGGCTTTATCACTTCCGCCTAGGTGGTTTGGTTGGAACTACAGCTATTTTTCCATCTTCGTCATCACAATTGCGCACTAGAGGCTGTGTTGTAAAGGTGTTGGTGAAAATGTCGTTAGATATTACAGACAACGGCCGTATTTCGAGTTCGAGTCTGGACACCGGTATCTCTTGGAATTTGATTCGATGAACGAAAAGTTTGATAGTCCTTCTCAGAAACTGGCTCCCCTTCTTTCGGCAATACTGTCTGCTCCATCGTAAAGCTGCATCCCACTTGGCTTCCTCTGTCGCTTTCAGAGTTTCTAGTGACAAGATTTCAACTGCTGCTCGTCTTGACAGAATGTCGAATTCGGCATGATATAGAACATCTTCGGCATTCTTAGAAATGAAATCCAAGATCTCTTGGTGCAGACTTATGGTCAGATCGAACTGGATATAGGATTCAATTGAGATTAAAAGCTGAAAAACAGATTTCATGTTGATAAACCTCTGAGCATAAGTATAACAGAAGGAGCAAAGTTCTGTAAGCCCAAACATATCGGCAGCATTCATTACCCCAACCACTGAGCCGATGTTGACTTTGATGCTGCCGCAGTGAAGATACTGGATAATGCTATGGAAAACACCGACGTCAAAGTCTTTGATTGGAATCTCTAACTTTTTTGAGTTAGTCGGTGGTATATGTTTCTCTGACTTCCAGCCTAGTGTCGTTTTCACATGGATTAGCTTTGATAACATATTTCGCCTTTTTGGCTCTTTCTGTGTTTGGGGATGCTGCTGGGAAATAAGCATCTGGTAGAACACTTTACTTCTGGCTGCAACAATCGCCTTCACTGCATAGACTGGATCTCTCTTCTCGCCGACAAGAAACGTGACGTCACACAGGTCGGGGTTCTCGGAGATAAAGCGCAAGTCCTCACAGATGTCTTCTGCGGAAATAACTGCCACTTCACCGTTTTCTTCGCAATTGTCATATTCAAATGGGTACATGCCACACTTTGAATACTCGGCGTTGCAGTCTTGATATCACTAGAATGTGATTTTCCGCACGTCTCGTCATCAGGCCCAACAGGTGTACAAAGGCCGTCATAAGGATCAACGTGGAACGTCATCTGTTCAAATGAAGCTTTCATCCTGCGTTTGTGTGTCGTCTTTGATCTATAAGAAAATGAAGCTGACCTTGTCGAGATGTTCCTTCGATGAAGGTGGAACGAGGAATGGACATATTTCACAAGGGTATCCTTATATACAGCTCTTTGAGTGGTGACATTGGTGACAGTCACCAAACTAGTATCATGTCTTCCGTAAACCTCATTGTCGACTTGCTGCTGCCAGTCTCTTTTACTAAACACGTCTACTGTGTTCAGGGGGTAATTTAAAAAGTAGTCACCAGTGTCATCCATTCGATATTTCAATACTACATTGTCTAGATTGGCCTTCAGGATTAACACCGATGGCGACTCTCCTCATTGTAGTTATGGACGACTTGACGACGTTCTCGGATTGATCAAATCAGGGGTTAATCTCTATCTTCATTTATAATGAAGGGATTAATTTCTAATGTCACTGTTAACTTATTCTGCCTGTCTCTCTTCTTATCATCTGTCATCATCGAATTCCAAAAGGTTTATCAACACTATTAAATCATTAATTATTACTGGCGTGTGACTTTTTCTGATCAGTAATTATAAATGGAAGGAAAGGGTATGTCATTTGAGAACAAGACACACATACCTTGGCACGATATAATTTTTATCTTCATATTGTTATTAGATGTACATTGTATAATCGTTTCAAAGAAAGAAATAAAAAATGAAGACAACTTAAGTTACTTGATTCCATTTCAAATTTACGCAACACAAACTCGAATTTTGTACAGCACAAACTAGTTTTCACAGATATGTATTCACAAAGATAATATTTTATAGATAATATAGAAGATAAATAATTACGTATTTAAAAAATCTCAATAATTTACAACTTTAATAGCAAAGACATTGTCACATCAGTGAAATATGGTTTTCCCAAACAAGAAAGACATAGCAAATATACATGTACATGTCTGGCTGGATTCGAGACGTATTTATATATATATATATCAGTCTATAGCTTGATTAATGAATTTACAACAGCATGACATCAACTGAGTTAACCGACATAGACAACAGACTCGTTTATAATATACTAATCGGTTCAATAATCACTGAATGAGATTGTAAATTTCGTCTAGACTCCATGAGGTTTTTGCTTGATCATTTAGGTATTGGATCGATATGGCACGCCAGTCAGCATTAAAAATTGAAGACTCTGATAGTTTATCGAAATATGTAATATGGAAATACTTCTGACCGCAATGGTCTCATGTTGGATAGAATTTTACCAGCGCCTATGATATTAATTAATTCAAAGGATACATTGCAATCGATCCACCTCTAACTATATTTATTTGGAGCAAAGCATTATAGGTAAATAAAAAATAATTGGCATGTACATCGACGTCAACATCTAGCTTTTTATCCTTTTGACAATATATTTCTTTGTTCATAAATGACTTCAAACAATCGTTTCTGACATTGTTATCACGTTACCAAGATGATTTATCCACCGCAAAATATCTTCTACCCCAAAGATAGAACAGACATCTGACATCAGTGTCGAAGATAGACTATTATATAAACCACGTCTAAAGAAGCAATCTCTGGACCTAGGTTAATTTAAAAGACACAGTTACTCCCTCCTCCTAGACTGACCTCAAATGCTCGGATAAGATGAAGTTCAACGTCAATTCACCAAATTCAGTGATCCAGGAAATTGTTTAATGAATTGAACAAATGTTGAATTGAGGTTATTGAGAAATGAGACTTTACCAATTAAACGCAACATATATAGGCGGAAAGGCTGTCGCAGCTCGGAACTATCAATGTTAGCTAATGCATGGGTTCCCACGGAAGTTTCGAAGGAATGGCCCCTGTCTCGAATTGATCGCCAAATTAGCCGGCAGAGCTGCCGGGCCCAGGGAGTAACTTATTAACTCGGTTTCGCACTTTGTCTGGGCGTTAAAAACATGGCTCATTTACGTGTAGAACATTTGACCAAAACGCTGTACTGGTTTTCTTCACCTTGGCGGAACAGGAAACACGAGACGATCTATTTTATGGAAATCCGTCTTGCGAATATTTCTGAAAAGTGGGCTGAATATGACCATATTTTTTAACTTCTTAAGCAGGTTTCCAGGAAAGCTGCAATTTACAGGGCATTGTTCACTGTTAACAATCGCCCGTAGATTTTACGGTAGAATACCGGCAGCTCAGGCTGCCAACCATCTACCGTAAAAATAACGGTGACCGTAAAAGTTGTTTCACGGTC
This sequence comes from Hanleya hanleyi, assembly GCA_036873755.1. NCBI lineage: Eukaryota > Metazoa > Mollusca > Polyplacophora > Lepidopleurida > Hanleyidae > Hanleya > Hanleya hanleyi. Next base: position 3,602 of record JAVTVY010051389.1, on the reverse strand, counting down.
ACCGTAAAATGTACGGTGATATACCGTAAATTTTACGGCGTTACCGTATAATATTCATTGCATAAATTTTTCTAAAGTAAGATAAATATGGAAAAGAACCATAATATAATCCATGACACTGAAAATGACGCGTCATAAATAATAATAAGTTGGCGTTACACTGCTGGGGTCGTTTCTGTCCGCAGGCCCATTCACAGAAGCGGATGCACAGTGCCCTCTACTATAAACCAGATCACGAGGAAGTTGTCTCACATGAAAAAGGTTCAAACAGGCAAACATGGTACCTTCCATTGACCCCAATAGTGTAAGTGAAATTAGCCAAAATAAGGCTTGTCCTTATGGTTCCAGTATCACATCCACTTATGGGTGCCAATCCCACCCTGAATGGTTAATGAAACTCAAGATAATTCCACATGTCCATTTTCGTCCGAGTTAGCACGACGAAACAGTCACAGATTACCTTTTCTAACATCCAAATGAGGCGAAACAGGTATTACATTAAAGATGAACTAATAAAATATAACAAAGCATGACTTTTTGAAAGAAACTAATAATGAACAGAGTAATCTCCCATTACATTTGCACTGTGAATAACGGTATTCTACCTTTTGCCGTCAAATTTACGGTAATATACCGTAATTCCGAAGATACGGTAGATTACCGTCAGCCTTACGGTAACATACCGTCTATTTAACGGTACTTTGTTACAGTGTTCAGGGTTTGATATTTGATTACCATATACTTAAGTGTCTTGTACCTTGAAGTCAGGAAGAAGCATTATATAAGAAAATACTGAAATACAGGTTTGGGTTCAAGACTTTACGACTATTTGTGGAACAAGAACGTATCCCATTATTTACTTTTAACAGGACAGAAGAGCCAAAAGTGAAAAACGAGTTCCGGCGAAGTAATTTGATGGTTATACAGATTCAAACTGTGCACGTTTTTGTGTACGAGACTTAGAAACGCATGAAGTTTGGGCTCACTATATTGTATTACCGACATTACACCGGGACAAACTAAAGCTGCATATAACTTTCTATTCTCACGAGTGTTTTATTTAACATAGACAAACTTAACGTATATACAGGCCGATGTGGTGATATAATTAACAAGTGTTACCAGCTAGTGTTGTTATTCAGTATGATAAAATATTAAATATACAGAAGCACAAGTAAATTTAGTTGTATAATGAAATGATAAATATTGAATTAAACATTCACCTACACTTATACAATAATCTGCATGTGGAAACATTAACGAAGTTTACTGAAACAAAATAGCACGAATGTAGATAATATGGCACTGAGATGCTAACGATATTATATATATATCAATAATGTGTAGCCTGGGCGAACAGGTGAAATGGCTTTATCACTTCCGCCTTGGTGGTTTGGTTGGAGCTACAGCTATTTTTCCATCTTGGTCATCACAATTGCGCACTAGAGGCTGTGTTGTAAAGGCGTTGGTGAAAATGTCGTTAGATATTACACACAACGGCCGTATTTCGAGTTCCAGTCTGGACACCGGTATCTCTTGGAATTTGATTCGATGAACGAAAAGTTTGATAGTCCTTCTCAGAAACTGGCTCCCCTTCTTTCGGCAATACTGTCTGCTCCATCGTAAAGCTGCATCCCACTTGGCTTCCTCTGTCGCTTTCAGAGTTTCTACTGACAAGATTTCAACTGCCGCTCGTCTTGACAGAATGTCGAATTCGGCATGATATAGAACATCTTCGGCATTCTTAGAAATGAAATCCAAGATCTCTTGGTGCAGACTTATGGTCAGTTCGAACTGGATATAGGATTCAATAGAGATTAAAAGCTGAAAAACAGATTTCATGTTGATAAACCTCTGAGCATAAGTATAACAGAAGGAGCAAAGTTCTGTAAGCCCAAACATATCGGCAGCATTCATTACCCCAACCACTGAGCCGATGTTGGTTTTGATGCTGCCGCAGTGAAGATACTGGATAATGCTATGGAAAACACCGACGTCAAAGTCTCTGATTGGAATCTCTAACTTTTTTGGGTTAGTCCGTGGTATAGGTTTCTCTGACTTCAAGCCTAGTGTCCTTTTCACATGGATTAGCTTTGATAACATATTTCGCCTCTTGGGTTCTTTCTGTGTTTGAGGATGCTGCTGGGAAATAAGCATCTGGTAGAACACCTTACTTCTAGCTGCAACAATCGCCTTCACTGCATAGACTGGATCTCTCTTCTTGCCGACAAGAAACGTGACGTCACACAGGTCGGGGTTCTCGGAGATAAAGCGCAAGTCCTCACAGATGTCTTCTGCGGAAATAACTGCCACTTCACTGTTTTCTTCATAATTGTCATATTCAAATGGGTACATGCCAGCACTTTGAATACTCGGCGTTGCAGTCTTGATATAACTAGAATGTGATTTTCCGCACGTCTCATCATCAGGCCCAACAGGTGTGCAAAGTCCGTCATAAGGATCAACGTGGAACGTCATGTGTTCAAATGGAGCGTTCATCTTGCGTTTGTGTGTCGTCTTTGATCTATAAGAAAATCAAGCTGACCTTGTGGAGATGTTCCTTCGATGAAGGTGGAACGAGGAATGGACATATTTCACAAGGGTATCCTTATATACAGCTCTTTGAGTGGTGACATTGGTGACAGTCACCAACTCAGCATCATGTCTTCCGTAAACCTCATTGTCGACTACCTGTTGCCAGTCTCTTTTACTAAATACGTCTACTGTGTTCAGGGGGTAATTTAAAAAGTAGTCACCAGTGTCATCCATTCGATATTTCAATACTACATTGTCTAGATTGGCCATCAGGATTAACACCGATGGCGACTCCCCTCATTATAGTTATGGACGACTTGACGACGTTCTCGGATTGATTAAATCAGGGATTAATCTCTATCTTCATTTATAATGAAGGGATTAATTTCTAATGTCACTGTTAACTTATTCTGCCTGTCTCTCTTCTTATCATCTGTCATCATCGAATTCCAAAAGGTTTATCAACACTATTAAATCATTAATTATTACTGGCGTGTGACTTTTTCTGATCAGTAATTATAAATGGAAGGAAGGGGTATGTCATTTGAGAACAAGACACACATACCTTGGCACGATATAATTGTTATCTTCATATTGTTATTAGATGTACATTGTATAATCGTTTCAAAGAAAGAAATAAAAAATGAAGACAACTTAAGTTACTTGATTCCATTTCAAATTTACGCAACACAAACTCGAATTTTGTACAGCACAAACTAGTTTTCACAGATATGTATTCACAAAGATAATATTTTATAGATAATATAGAAGATAAATAATTACGTATTTAAAAAATCTCAATAATTTACAACTTTAATAGCAAAGACATTGTCACATCAGTGAAATGTACTTGTCTGGCTGGATTCGAGACGTATTTATATATATATCAGTCTAGCTTGATGTGATGAATCTACCAACAGCATGACATCAACTGAGTTAACCGACATAGACAATAGACTCGTTTATAATATACTAATCGGTTTAATAATCACTTAATGAGTTAGTAAATTTCGTCTAGACTCCATGAGGTTTTTGTTTGATCATTTAGGTATAGGATCGATATGGCA
>JAVTVY010051388.1:0-27324 GCA_036873755.1 Hanleya hanleyi | reverse complement strand
GGCGCCTTAGACCACTCGGCCATTCTGACTTTTACAGTTTTATAACTCGTGTATCCACAGTTAATGTTCCACATTTTTACAAGTCCAAGTAGGTAGTGCTCACACCGTCGGCCAATACTTTTCGTTTGGGGTAAAAGAAAGTAAAGGCGTCTCTTTGCTGGATATAGGTCCGCATCTGGTGGTCGACGACCCGGAATCCTCGGTTAGTGCCACTCGCACTGGCCTGGCTTTGTAACACGTCCAGGTAGAGCTCTTTGTCTATGTTGGGATCGCGCCGGCTCACTCCTTTGCAGCTAAACTTATCCTCTCTACCGTCAGTTCCTCCGTAACAGTAGTAGGTCTTGGAGGAGAGCGCAATCATAGCATCTCCGCTCCACTCCAGCTTGAAGAGTCCCGGTGTCCGCTTGTCGTAGGTGTAGTGATCGCGTCGAGGTAACCTAGCTGCAGCCTACCGCTCTGTGGATCGAGGAGCCATGTAGGTGTATTATGATACGCTCCAACCGGATAGACCCGCTTGACACTGTTGTCACAGATTTTCTCGTGGCGATGTAAGTCGTGGGAACGGTGAAACACCCGATGGCATTGGGCACAACTGTAAGACTGAGCGTACAGGCTAAAATTGGTAATGAGCGAAAAATGACTCACGCCATTGTCATCGAACACATTCACTTTCATCGTAGCAGCATACCGTTCTGTGGATCGACGAACCAATTCAGCCACAAAGGTACCGTCCTCCTCGCGTCGTAATCGATAAACAAAGATATTAATATCGAACAATGTTTCCACATCATCCAAATGCTTAAAGGGAACTCCACGGAAGTGCCGCTTATCCATGTCTTGCTGCTCTAGATATTCTTCCAAATAGCCATCGGCCACTGTGTCACAAGCCCGGGGGTCACACTCGTCCAGATGCACGGCCAAACACCGAAACAGACATTTCCGGTCTTTGTAGGGTCCATTTTTTCCTGCTGTTAATCCATACAGGCCTTTTCGAAGAATCAACCACGGGGGGAGTTGTACAGGAGCACCGATCGGATGATCTCGCATTTTCGTGACGAAAAATGTAACGTTAGTGACCATTTCCACAAGCCATTGGGTATTGGGGCGTTGCAGGCGGGCCCACTCCAACGGATCTAATGTAGTGAGTTGCTCGACCACCGGCTCCAGAGAAATCGCACCCGTGATGGCGAATGGCTCGTCAAACACATACGAATTGTTACTGGGATAGAAATACCGCAGTTGGTCCGTCTCTTTATGTCGTAAGATATACCCAAATGTGACATTCAACTTGAAGGCAGTACGCTGATCTTTGAAAATGTTCTCGGCATATGTAGTGAGATACGTGAGGTCCTCCAGCCGAAAATTGTATAAGTCCAAAAGACAACGATCACGATGAAAACAATGGCGTATGGCAGCCCAGTGTCGTTGATAAATGGCCCTGACACGTACATCTTCAGGCAAGACTTCAACCGGAGGTGCGGCTGGGTCCAAGGGAAAATCCGCTCCACGTCTCATGCTTACTCGAGAAAAGTAAATGGATGACTGTGCTGGCTGCGTGGCTGACTGGCTAGCTGGCTGGCTGGCTGGGAGACAGGTCAGGTAAATCAGATTGAATACACCCTTGCCCCATAAAAAATGAACTCTCCTTTTATAGACCATTGACCTCATTTGCATATTTTCAGCAGACAACAGACCGCCATCTTGAAAACGACCACCCCTAACCTACAAAAAACAAGCCACCATCTTGAATACGACCACCCCTAACACACAAACAAACCGCCATCTTGAAACACACACCCAAAGACCTCATTTGCATATTTTCAGCGGACAAATTTGCATATTTTCAGCAGACAACAGACCGCCATCTTGAAAACGACCACAAAAAAATGGCCGCCATCTTGAAAATATGCAAATGAGGCGCGAAACAAGTGCAAGTGTGCGCACCTACAAAAACAGGCCGCCATGTTGAAACCGACCACCCCTAACCTAGAAAAAACAAGCCGCCATTTTGAAAATATGCAAAAACAGGCCGCCATCTTGAATGCGACCACCCCATGTCAAACAAGTGCAATTGGCCGCCATCTTGAATCCGACCACCCCTAACCTAGAAAAAACAAGCCGCCATCTTGAAAATATGCAAATGAGGACGAGCGAAACAAGTGCAATTGACCTTGACCTACAAAAAAAAAACAGGCCGCCATCTTGAATCCGACCACCCCTAACCTAGAAAAAACAGGCCGCCATCTTGAAAATAGGCAAATGAGGCGCGAAACAAGTGCAAGTGACCTTGACCTACAAAAACAGGCCGCCATCTTGAATCCGACCACCCCTAACCTAGAAAAAACAGGCCGCCATCTTGAAAATAGGCAAATGAAGGGGCAAACAAGTCCAAACAAGTTTTCTTGACCTACAAAAAAACAGGCCGCCATCTTGAATCCGACCACCCCTAACCTAGAAAAAACAGGCCGCCATCTTGAAAATAGGCAAATGAGGCGCGAAACAAGTGCAAGTGTACTTGACCTACAAAAACAGGCCGCCATCTTGAATCCGACCACCCCTAACCTAGAAAAAACAAGCCGCCATCTTGAAAATATGCAAATGAAGGGTCAAACAAGTGCAATCGGCCGCCATCTTGAAACCGATCACCCCTAACCTAGAAAAAACAAGCCGCCATCTTGAATAGTCCCAATGCACCCAATGACCTCATTAACATAAAACTTTCCCGCCAAAACTCACGCATGCGCACACACATAGCCACACCCACATCTCAAAATACGCGCTTCTGATTGGCTGTCGCTGTGACGTCACAGAGGTCATATGCAAATTTTTGAGGTCAATTGGCCCTTCTGTGCGGTCTCCCTACTACTGTCTGTGTGTAACAGAATGATGTCGAATTCTCGTTATTATCTTTTATTGACCGCCAAGTTAAAGTCAATATGAAAGGTATCTAATTATCAAAATCAAACTCAAATCCCCTCCAGGAAATCAAGGCCCTAGCTTTTGAGAACGAGGTCAAATAGATGGCATTTATGGTCAGTATCTGCTAAAATATGACGTAATTCCATTCGTGAAACTGATTTTCTGCATAAAGTCAGTTTGGGTAATGATTCGGTATAGCTAAGACAGTAAGTGCAACTCCAGGGATTGGCGGGTCATTGTTTCGATTCCCAAAATTATTCTTCCTTTCAAAACATATTTCCATATATGCGAATTGCTTGGGGGCTAAAGTTAAACATCCTACCAAATTGTCATTTTCGTGAGTTAAACATCTTTATTCGACGAAAGTTTTAAGCGAATTGAAGTCTGAACGGAAATCAACGAAGCAATAATTCATAGAGTCGTCTATGAACTGTATGTATACTAGTTGAACCGCTGACAAGGCTGTGGTTCATCGTCCTTGGTATACAAGCAAGTTCAAGGATATTGTAACGTGTATACTGTTCAGTGAAACTCATTAGAACTGAAGGCAGTGGGTTGAATGGTAGGCCAGAATTAAAGTAGTTTTGGTGACTTAAGATAAATTGACAACTCACCGGACCGGATCAAGGATCAAGGACTGTCTGAACGAAAATCAACGAAGTAATAATTCATTCCAGTGAGAAGTAGCAAATGCATTACAAAGTGTTGTCATGAGACATCGGGGGTAGAAAAGTGTGGCAGAGATCTCACCGTCTTAGCGCATGCGTATTTCAAAAAGTCACAAGAACAACAAGAACAACAACAACAACAACGCGAGCCTCCCGTAGACCTGCGTGCCGCAGGTAAAAACAGGGGGGCACCATGCTTTCTTAGAAAATAATAGCGGTATAACAGATAAACTGAGCCTTTTCGGCCCTATTTCCGTGAGGGGGTGGGGGCGAGGAATCGAGGTGTTTGTGGGGAATATTCATTTATTAGCAATTTACAAGTTTTCTTTTTATTGAAAATGAATTAGAGTGAATTTTGGGGGATCCAGGGAATAATTTTCAACCTCTGGGGCACTTATCACTCTCCTGCCATTTTTTTGGTCAGTCCTATCACACTATCAAACCACCAGTAAAACGCATAAATGGTTCTCTCTGTGTCTTTTGCTGACTTTTATTCCATTTTGAGATGTCTGGGTACTTTTGTTTGGAAATTCAGCTTGTTTTTGGAGAATTTGACAAATCACCATGTTGTAGCCCCCATAAGATCAGGGAAATGAACGTCCTCTACTCCCGTAAGCCGTACGACGTTGGGCATTACAGGTTAGTTTCTCTGGGTATACTTGCCTTCACCAGGTTAGTCCATGTTGAGGCGTTTACTCCATCCGACGACGATGCTCACTCATTAATATGAGTTGTTTAAGCTGATCTGTCATCGCAGCTCCCGGGCTAGCGTAGCTAATTCCGCTTAAGTCGGTGCTAGGGGCCGTGTCGATACTTCATAGTCTCCACATGAACATGTGCAATAAAAGCGCGGCTGAGATACTAAGGCTACGTCCGAGAATCCACCGTATTCTCGGGTCTGAATGTTAGGTGCCGAGGGATGCTTTCCTGTAGGGTCATATGGTTGATTTTTAGTCACCAGACGTTGTCAATTTTTCCCGCCTCTTGCATATCGCTCCAATTTACGTAAAACATTTCCTTCATAATGAAGTACATTACATGCACATACCCTGTAACTCACATTAAAGTATTTTTCAGTCAAAAAAATTGGTTATGTGTGATAATTTGAAGCCTACAATGACACGAGATATTTTTATGACAATGTCCGTAGCAGGCCTCAATTTGTACAGCACTTTGCCGGGATACCGGGATTAATTGAACCGAAATATCATTATATGCAGATTTATGGCAGCCAGCTTGAAACTGTATTTAGCTATCTTCGGGGATCATATTGCAATTTGTGCGACAAGCAAGTACGATTTAAGTACAGTAAGTCATAATTTAGGGAAAACACAATCGCATTAGGATATAACTCCTCCCAAATTAGAACTTTGTAGACTCCGCAAATGCTCCACCCTGGTCGCCCTTCTGAATTTATCCAGGGCGCCTTGCATGCTAAGTGATATAATCTTGCCTCAAATTTGACAGAAAATCACAAAATAATTGAGATAGAATGAAATTGCTTCCATTTTGTTGTTTTTAAGAAAAAAAAATTACTATTGTTTCGCTTTTCCCTGGTCCAGATAGGGTTAAACTTGAAGAATATGCCGCCAGAGGCATAGCTTTCGAGGGGGATCCAAATCTGAAAACGTTCAGTACAATCCGAGTGAATGAGTGAGTGAATAGGGTTTAACGTCGCTTTCAACATTTTTTCAGCTATATCACGACAGGGAAGGGAAGGGAGGGGAGGGGGAGAGGCAGGGGAACCTACTTGTAACAGAGCAGATCTAATGCTGCCATTTTATAGTGCTGTCCCACTGAAATATCATGCCGTAGGCAGACATGACACCCCACTCAGTCACATTATACTGACACCGAGCGAACCAGTCCTTGTTCTATCCTCTTAATGCTGAGCGTAAGCGAGGGAGCAACAAGTTCCATTTTTCAAGTCTTAGGTATGACCCGGCCTGGGATCGAACCCAGTACCTACCGCTTACGAGGCCGACGCTCTAACCATTAGACCACCGCAGTGCGGTCCAGTACAATCCGAAAACGTTCAGTACATTTTTATGGATGTCCATGCCGAATTTCATGTTTCTAACTCAAACTGAATGGTCTGGCAAATTCGTTTACGTAGAGCTGCCCCACTAGTAAATTCAGAGACTAGTGCCTTTTCGCTTCTTCATAACGTTCAAGTTCAAGATCAAATTCTTTTATTTATAGTGGAAGGTCCATAACACTTAATAACATACAGTATATATCCAACGAACCCAGCTCTTACAAGGGCTTATCAACCACGTTTATACATATGTGAAGACACTGGTCACGTGGCACAGGTTAAAAACAGGGCATTCCTTCTTTTATACAAATCTCTTTTAATAATACAACAATTTTTTCGTGCATATTTCCCGAAAAATAAATATTTAGTTTATCGCCGGAAGAGTGGGCAGTTTCACATAAAACGTCTTGTAGCAAAAATCTTGTCTCATTTTCGTAAAATGAGCAGAAGAAAGTAAAATGTATTTCACCTTTTACACTATTGGTATCACAACAACTACAACTCTATCCTCAATCCTTCCTCCTCGAAATCTACCAACTTCTATTCTTAAAGATAGGAAACTGAGCAGCAAGTGAACGCCAAAAGAAGTTCTCCGGTTTACATGCAAAAAAACCTCTTGCTGTCACGTTTGTGAAGCGAAAAATTTATTTGTCCAAATCAACAAAGAAAGCTGTGTTTCACACACAGAAAATACCAAAGTTTTATCCTATAAATTCTCACAGTCAAAAATGACGTAACTCCGCATCGAAAAATGTTTGAAAATGGGCGTTTGGCTGTTTTTATATTTTCTGGGTACATTTTAACAGGAAATTCCATTTAAATCCAAAATGTGACACCTTCAACCAAACTCTAATCCAATGTTCTCAATATTACCATGTCCACCGTGATAAGATATCGAAATTGAATTCTGGTTGAAGGCGTCATCTTTTCGTGATATTTAAAATGATATTTTTTCCATGTTGACTTAGACGATGATGTTGAAACCTGATGACGTTTTATACCCTGTCGCCCCCCTCATGTAACACGACATCAATTTAATTTGCAAGCGCGAGGTCCCTGGGCTGGCCCAGCTTTTAGAGTAAGATTTGATTTGGTGTGTCGAGTTGCATATAGAACGTGTGGTCGTTCTATGCGTTGGCAATTAAATTAGTGTCGTGTTACTTAAGCAATGCTGAATTTACGTCATTCGAATAGCACAAATCGAGGTAAGCTCTCAAGAGGGTTTTTTCACGAGTGAACCGGACACCTTCATTAGGCAGGGCAGATTTACGTTGAAACATTTCAACTGAGGTAGAAATAATTTCAACTCGAGTTAAAACGTTTCAACCGAGGTAAAAATAATATCAACTCGAGTTAAAACATTGCAACTGAGGTAGAAATTATTTCAACTCCAGTTGAAATGTTTCAACTGAGGTAGAAATTATTTCAACTCGAGTTAAAACGTTTCAACTGAGATAGAAATTATTTCAACTCGAGTTAAAACGTTTCAGCTGCGGTAGGAATTACCAAAAAATAAATGTCTGCATGTCTCCTATGAACCATACGGAGCCGTGGAAGGGACATGCGTTGTCTCTTCCACGGCTCCGTAGAACCACCGTACAGATTTTTTTAAACACACTTTTCTGCTTTGTGATCTTTTCTAAACGTAATAGAACGTCTCAATTTTGGCTTTTGTTGTATACAGGCATATCAACTCTCAGTAGCATGTGTCATAGACAAACTCTGAAATTCTTTCACATCACATTGTAGCATATTATCAAACACATTTTCCAACTGAACATCATATAAAATATTACGAACAAATTTACATCATTCAATTTGACATATCCAATCACAGATAAATATATATTTAGTTAACGGGAATCGTGCATGGCTATTAAACGATTCCATAGCCTTACACTTTCAATGCTCCTTAATACTTTTAATGGGGGCCAACCCATAAGTTTGTGCACGCCAAGAAAATATCTCTGTGCCCTATTAACAATAGCGTTAAAGCATGGCATAGTATTTTTATCAAAACCCCATACACCAACCGAACAATTCAAAAATGGTAAAACTCTTTTGTCAAATAAAGCCGCATATGTTTGGAAACCAAGACTGGATACATTTTTACATTTGCTTATCACTGACCCAAGTGCTCTACCTGCTGATTCGGATAACGTTTTAGCAGCGAGATCGAAATTTAAGTATTCATTAAAGACAACACCGAGATACTTGTAGCTTTCTGCATAATCAATAATCGTGTCACCTAGTTTGAATTCAAAATTGCTTCTTTTTACTTTACGTTTTCTGAAGTGCATAATTTTGGATTTACTAATGTTAACACTTAATCGCCTTGCTGCAACAAGTATTAACAACAGCAAGAAGCTTCTGCAGTTCATCTTCTGACTTCTGCAAATATGACCATATCATCTGCGTAAGCTAAAAAGATACCAGTATATCATTAACATCAACACCAATTTCACACTGTTTTACTTCTTCAATCAAACCATTTAGATAAATGGAAAACAGAGTTGGATATACGGTATCTCCTTGTCTAACACCGGAGCTGGCTGTAAACAAATCAGTAAGATAATTATTAACTTTTATAATAGCAGAAAAAGTATTACTAAACATTCGTTTAACAGGGCCGGCGGAAGCAATTGTTGATTGGTGGGGTTACTATCATAGCACTTTAGGTGAGGATGCAGGGGCCGTCTAGGCCCCGAAAGCTCCTGGGGTCTAGATCGCCGGAGACGCGTTCTGAGCGATTTCTGGCAAATACAATAACTCTGTAATGACGTGTATTTTTACTTGTTTCCTAGAATTTTATCATGAAAAAGCAATCGATTGTGGTTTCCTGCGATACTGAATTAGAGAAATATATGTATAATAAAGCAACCGGACACATTGTGTAGACGAAACCGATATAATTCGTACCCTGGGAAATGGGGTGATAATTCCTATAATGGAAAGATCTTTGCAGAAATAACGCCATCTACATTAATAGTTTAAAAGTGCAGATGGCGCTAGCTTTTCCTCTGGTCGTTTTAGGCACTTTAAATTGAGATAGCTTGTAGGAAACACATCTTTAGTTTAAAGTCTTCACAATCGTATCAGTTTTTAAAACTGGCCATAACTTGTTAGCAGTGAATTATTTGATGGACAATTATGGGGACGTAAAAAGGAAAAAATAGCACAATGGGCTCCAATACCCCTCGGTTATCAGTTACTGTCTTCACTCAGCAATCATGCATTGCATAAAATGTATTTTTAGAACAACATCATGTAGGTTAACAAAAATGTGATCTAGTAGGGTTGACTGTCTCTTATCTTAGAAATATATCTTGAGCCAGGTCAGCTTTTCCCAAGGCCTTAACTGATGGGAAACATTTTGTGCCGAGGTACTGGTAGAGCATGAGCAAATTCTTATCTCTAAATATACTCTTCTATATAGCTTATAATCAAACCAAGTAATTTGATCTTGGAAATACAGATCAAGATCAGCCATCTTCAACAATTTTTCTGGTCTATTCTACCTTAATTGCATATGGAACATGAATTTGGAGAATTTAGACTTATCATATAGAAATAGATCAAGATCAGTGAAATTCAATAGACTCCAGTTTCAGGCATATGTGGTATAAATTTGGACAATGTACATATAACATCAATTCCACGAAATCTTTAACCAAAATGTAATTCCGTCACAAAATTCAAAATTTCGGTTATGTCCTTCCTGGACAATTTTGCTCATGTTGTTGACCAGTCGTTATCGCTCTTTCACATTTAATCAAATATACGTGCATTGCCGGGTACATGACAACAGAATTCATGTGTTTCAGTCTGTCCTCAGAATTTTTAGACCGGAAAAATCGAAACTTGTAAAATAGGAAAAATCGCAACTCCTTAAAACATGGACCAAAATGTAATTCCGTAACGCAGGTTTGCTTAACCACATTTATCAATTTGAAAATTTACTTGATGGAAATCAGATATAATGTAGCCCAGGCGCTCAGGATTCAAATAAATTCAGGAATTAAATGAGAAACATTCGAGTGTTGATGGAATATATATATAACCGACACGTCTTCATAAGGAGGTTAATTCAGTGTAATTCCGTCACACGTTATTCGAATGTCACGTGACCAGGTAGAAAACAATTGTATTTCCCTTTTTTTCTTTCATCCTACAGTTCTTAGTAATAGGGTTAGAAAAATGATATTCCAAAACAGATTTTCTCATGAGTAATAACAGGGATTCAGAAGAAGAGAAAACATAGATACATTGTAATTTCGTAACGCTGGAATTGGTGATAATCCTTCATGAAACACTGTACAAAATAAAATCTGACCTGGATAAAATAGGTCAAGGTCAGTCATCTTCAGCACACCTCTGGATCATCGCCAGATGCATACTTAGTATTAATTTGGAAAAGCTAGCCATATTTCTTCATGTTCTATCTTAATAAAGAGTATAGTACCTTGAAAAAATAGGTCGCGGTCAGTCATCTTCAGCACACCTCTGGACCATCGCCAGAGGTGTACATAGTATTAATTTGGCAAGCCAGCTATATTTCTTCATGTTATATCATGATAAACAGTATTTGACCCTGAAAAAATAGGTCAAGGTCAGTGATATTCAATAGACTCCAGGTCCAGGCATATGTGGTATAAATTTGGAGAATGTAGATATCCTTCTATTGTAATGAATAAAATCTGACCTGGATAAAATAGGTCAAGGTCGGTCATCTTCAGCACACCTCTGGACCATCGTCAGATGTATACATAGTATTAATTTGGAAAGCCTAGCTATATTTCTTCATGTTATATCTTAATAAACAGTATTTGACCTTGACAAAAATAGGTCAAGGTCAGCTAACTGGGACAGGCTTCTTTTGCATATGTAATATGAATTTGAAGACTAGCTTTAATCCTTCCAAAAATATAGCAAATATTAAAATTTGACCGTGATAAAATACGTCAAGGTCGGCCATTTTCAATAGGCTTCTGACCCTTCACCAGATGCATACATGGTATGAATTTACAATGCCTGGCTATAATCCTTCTTGAGATATCGTGTCCACAAGAAAGACGGAAAGACAGACGACGACAATACCCTTCGGTCAAAATTTGCCCGACGGGTAAAAAATAAGAAAAACGCTCTATCCCGTTCGTCATTATAGTTACTTGCAGGGATTAACGTGGAGATAAAATCTTGCTGCAAAATTATTGGGGGCTAAAGCCCCCCTAGCCCGCCCGCCACCCCCCAAACAAATAGGTCTGCCAAAATCGGAACACAAGTAGCATAAATTTGTACTTTTAGGCTATGGATGTGGTGAAACCAAATCTCACAAACATATATTGTGAGACTACAGAAATTACCGTCTCTATCACTGCCGTGATTTACAGTGGTTGATGTTACATGACCTGGCTTCCTCTTCTGGTTTTATGCAACTTTTCCAATAAACCTACATCAAAAGGCTTAGCCTGACAGTGATCTGCAGACTAGAAGAGAATACTCTTGAAGGTGGGATTATTACATAAACATCTCAATAGTCGTTTCGAGTTCGCATCAAACAGTGTAATTAAGCTGTCAAACATGGGAAGCAATGTCCTTAAAATCTAATCATAAACCTTTCAGCAGATGAGACGAGAAAAGCAATACTCCGGAATCCGTCATTCCCAGACATGAAGAAATAAGTTGATCTGACGGAAGTCCCCTCAGTTTATGGTTTTATCCTCCAATTCAAACTGTCTCACACGTCAAGCTCGCATATACAAGGTAACTGTTGACTTCGCGAGGCTATTACATCACACACGACACTTTCGATTCCTGAAAGTAGTTAAATGTACATAGTGTGAAGTAGAAGATGGGTTTTGATGAACTAAACA
This sequence comes from Hanleya hanleyi, assembly GCA_036873755.1. Classification (NCBI taxonomy): domain Eukaryota; kingdom Metazoa; phylum Mollusca; class Polyplacophora; order Lepidopleurida; family Hanleyidae; genus Hanleya; species Hanleya hanleyi. The sequence goes on along the minus strand of JAVTVY010051388.1, from coordinate 15,826 downwards.
CATCTGTAATTTATGAATATTGCATATATTTGATAATCATTATAAATTGTCAACAGTCAGTTATAGAATTGATAGCTAATCGTTTTCATTGACTGAGTGAGGAAGTGAGTGAGTGAATTATCATTTGTTCAGCTTTTCCACGACGGGGAAAGGGGGGGACGGAGGTACCAACTTGTGACTGAGCAGATCTAATACATCCATTTTATACTGCTGTCTCACTGAAATATGATCAAGCCGTAGGCAGATAGGACACCCCACTCGGTCACATATTATACTGACCCCGAGCGAACCAGCCCTTGTCCTATCCTCTTAATGCTGAGCGTGAGCGAGGAAGGACAAATTTCCATTTTTCAAGTTTTTGGTATGATCCGGCCGGGCATTGAACCCGGTATACCTGTCGCTTTCAAGGCTGACGCTCCAATCATTAGGCCATCGAGTTTTCAGTGCATAGCTATTTAATAAATGTATGCATGTTAGACTATATTCAGTTTAGAGGGGCGAAACTTCCTGTCCAGTTTGAATGTAGATGGCACATGTGATTCTGTAGATTTCTCTAGTAGACTGACCTGAGGAGGTTGGGCTTCCTGACCGTCTTTAACCCTACCTGGCCTGGGGGGGGAGGGGGGGGACGACAAAAAATGGAGAGCTGACCCCGACCAGAGGATCATGGGAAAATCCAAGATGGCGGCCACATGGGGTAGCTGAAAAGTGATGTTTTTGTCATATTTCTCTAAAATTTCTGCTTTTCCGCGATGAAAAGTGGGCAAAAACTATTTTATTTCACATCACATTAATATTTACTAATTTATCATGCAGTTTTTGAGGAGAAATTGCAAAAATAAAAAATTCGGAAAATCTGACTGAAAAATCGACCAAAAAATGCCGTTTTTGAAGAGGTCACTGTGACGTCATCAAAGCGACCATCTTGGATTTTTTCACATTTTTTGGTAGAGCTTGACCCAAGGGTATAGTGTGATAAGTTTCAGCTCCCTAGCTGAAGGGGTAATAAAAATAATTAGGGGGGAGGGGGCATTTCCCCCCCCCAGGCCTGGACAGGTCCCAAAAAGCCCAGGCCAGATAGGGTTAATATGTTTCCTTCAGCAGGATGCTAGTTATGATGTGGATTTTAATTCCACTGGTATCAATAGATTACACGATTAACTGTGCATACAGATTTTTGGTGTGTGATTTCGAGTACGATGCGCAAAGCCAGGCAGCGGCATTTTCTTAGGTCAGGTGTCTTGTTTGATTGTGTTTTAGCATCTATTGGAACCACTGCTGATTTTCCAATAATAGAAGAAAAGCAACTCCGAATAGGGATGACAATTTCTTTCTGTATATTTCGATATTATTTATAGTATCTTCAGCAAGAACAAACTTTGTTCAGTGCTGAAGATGCTATAACTAATAGCGAATATACAGTTCAAGGTGCCATATTTTAGATATATTAAAAAACACGTGCTAAAATGTAAACGAAAACACAAAAACAGATGAAAGCTCCATCACACATGTGTTGTGCAGATCGAAGAAATTGCTTTTTCACTTCAATAACGTAACATCTAAGGTCAAGTATTGAGTAATTTTGTAGAAGTTGAAGGCATTCGACTGTTTCCCAGCAAATTGCGATAAATTGTATAACGAATGACCTGGGTTTCCTTTCAGAAATCTACTAATAATGGTTATCCGTTTCTGGGCATGATTGATTCGATTTTTATGTTGAAGACTTTGCATTCATTTAAGGCTGAATAGGAATAACCATTTCAATTTTGTTTAATTAAAATCGGTTATTCCAATCAACATCGGAATAAAACGTCAGCATTCACCAAACTATTTTAGTTTAATATGAGGAAATATCGGATACACTGTAAAAAAAAATGTGTTTTGAAACACCACTTCATGGTTTGAGAAAACCAGGTTTCGGTATTTCAAAACACTGCAGCCTGGTTTTAAAACTTGTGTGTTTCGAAACACCGATGTTTGGTTTTCCGACAACTTGACGGTTTACAAGCCACTCTGTCTGGGATTTTGAAACACTATGGTTGGGTTTGAAGACGGACGTGTTTCAAATTTGCCCGAATGTCGAGGAGTGTCCTCTACCTGGGTTAAAAGATACGACCCGGACACTCTATACTCACGGACACTCTTAGCCTCCACACCGGTATCCAGCAAACTTGAAAAAACGGTGGAGTTAGATGGGGTGTTGGGTGTGGGTGGGTGAGTGTGGGGGGTCAAAAGATTGAAAAGGTAGACGTTATTTGTCCCTTTAAGACCAGAAGTTAAATAATATACGATGCAATGAATCAATCAGTTATACGCCTTGGTTATTTTTATGCATCTGTAGGTCGGAACAAAAGAGTTAGCGCTCCGATCTCCACGGCGAAGAAAGTAAATAGCTGTCCCTTGGAGGCAGTTTTTCACCCCCGTGACAATTTGTCGTCTGTATCAATCAATAAACAAGATAACCATAATAAGCTATATATTTTATGAAAGCGTACATCGTAGGGATTCCAACTATATGATTTGTAAAACCGACGCTGCTACTGTGTAGACAATATTTCAATTTTAACTAATTTAAATGAAAACAATAGCGTCCATTTTTCAATTGAAATTTCATGAAAACTGTTGGTCTTGTTTCAACTTTGATGGTATACCTTGATAGGAGACAATTCGAACTAGTAAACCTTATCTCATTTTTTTTAAATTTTTGCCTGGTTTTGTTTTTACAGCTATTTTACTAAAATAAATTGAAAACTAGAGCCTTAGGCACTGAAACGGGGCTATTCAAATGTAAAATAGGCTGTTGGAATAATTCCACTAACCTTTTGAAGTTCCATCCCATGGCGAAGAGCCATACTTGTAGTCTCACACATTCCTCTCAACAAGGATCTCTAGTGCATTAGTATAATTGCACACATATATATATTATAAAAAAAAATAACTTGTGGCCGCTGGGACAGACATTTATTATGAAACGAACCTGATGAAATGATAAAATAATGTCTTCACTGCATGTTACCAATATTTGTAAAAAAAATCACTTTTTTCAGACAATAGAAAGCATATCCTTCAGCAGTAAATAACAATACGAAGCTGCGCATCTGAAAACCCCTCGGCTCTGGGTACATTCATAATGTATTCAATTTGAACCAAGATGTCAGGAACACCAAGCAGTGAAGTCAGAAATATACAGATTATCAAAAATTTTACAATTAGGAATGACCCCCAAGGTTTCCGTCCAGTCAGAGAAACCGGTATTCATTACATAAGTTTCTTGATGCATCAATGATGTATACCAAATTTTACATCGAGCATTTGAACGGTATCAGAGATAGAGATCATTAATGATTTCGCATAAATTAAAGATGGCCACTCATCCTTCCCGCCAATCAGAGGAACTGATGTGGTTATTAACTGAAAGTGTCTGGATACATTGATGCTGTATACCAAGTTTCGTATAAAACACTGAAATGGTATCAGAGATATACATCATTAAAGATTTTGCATAAATTAAAGATGGCCACCAAGGTTTCCGTCCAATCAGAGAAACCGGAACTGTCATTTGTCGTAAGTCTCTTGATGCATCGATGATGTATACCAAATTTTACATCGAGCACTTGAACGGTATTAGAGAACGAGATCATTAATGATTTTGCATAAATTTAAGATGGCCGCCCATCCTTCCATACTCAGAGGAACTGATGTGGTTATTCATAATTTGCAAGTCTCTTGATACATCGATGCTGTATACCAAGTTTGGTATAGAACACTTAAATGATATCAGAGATATATATCATTAAAGTTTTTGCATAAATTAAAGATGGCCGCCAAGGTTTTCGGTCAATCAGGTCCCAATTTAAATTATCTGTATGCATCGATGATGTATACCAACTTTCATATAAAGCAATTGAATGGTAACAGAGATATGTACCATTATCGATTTTGCATAAATTAAATATGGCCTCCAGGATTTCCAGCTAATCAGAAAAGCCGGTTTGGTAATTCATTGAAAGTTGCTTGATGTATCGATGATGTATACCAACTTTCGTATTGAACAGTTGAATGGTTTCCGAGATATGGATCATTATCCATTTTGCATAAAATTAAAGATAGCTGCCAAGGTTTCCACCCAATCAGGTCCCAATTCAATAGGCTTCTGGTCCTTGACTAGGTAAATAAGCATACCAAATTTGGAATTCTTCAGTGGAACCGTTTTCCGGATATCTCGCTCACGTACTGACGTACGAACAGACGGACGTATAAGACGACAATATCCCATGACCAAAATTGGCCGAGGGGTAAAAATGAGTATTGAGATACAATGTAAAATCCTCATGGTTAGATGGACTGGAGCTATGCTGGGATGCATCCTCCCATGGCATCATATTATATACATGTACCTCCTACTGCCAGAACACCCCTAGTATATTACAGTTCTATTTGGTTATCTCCCCTGTCACCTTACATTTTCAAACACAGTGTGTCTGTGATATGCAGAGCTCTTTCTGTAGATCAGGGGGAAATGCTTGCAACATTCCATGAATATTTCAGAAGCAGAATGGAAAGAAAACATTTCTGAATACAGGGAAATTATTACGTAAATGATTTGACCACCACTGGATTTTAGAAACTTACCATAAAAAGATAATGCAGAGGGTCATGAGGGGTAAGCTTAAATGGTGAAAATTCCAAACTGTAACTCAACACACATATTTCATGAAAATGTAAATGAATACAGGCAAAGTGAAATATCCCAGTGTTTTCTACAATGAATTACACTTATACTGGTATTATTTAATACTAAATTACTGCCCAAACATGCTTTCTAAAGAAAATGATTTAGTCCCACAAAATCACTCAACATGCGCCTCTCAAAATCTGTGGTTTAGCAGACGACATATTTTGAGCACGAAAGTAGTGCCACTGGAAAATGAACGAAAACACGCATAAAATTAGATGAATGGAAATGTAACTTAAACATATCAGACCTGCAACTATACGCGAACGTTAAAAACACAGAAACCTGGACACTCTAAAAGAAGGAAGTTTCAGACCGGTTTCTTGTCGTGTAAGAACTCTATCTTTTGTTGTATTAGCAAGACACAGAGCCGGTGCTCAATTTTTTTCTGACTGTAAGACCGGACCATTAGTCCCTACGGGACTACATCGCCCCGTGAAAACGTACTATTTTACGGTAGTTTGTCTTAAAAGTTGAATAATTAAAAAACTAATCCGAACTTACAAACAAGAGCCCAAGGGGCTTCAATATACGCCCGTATATCTGGAATTACATTGGTTCAAATTTCAAGATTGTTTGATAGCCTTGATTCCAATTGATCTAGCAATCCAGAGAAAGGTCTACAATTTTTTGCTTATAAGAATGTAACATATATCACATCTTACATTGAATGATAAACTAAAATGAGCTCAACTCTTGGTAACTAGTTGACCTTGAAGCAATAGCTTAGAGCTCACATATCCCACACTGAAATCGACAATAGTCAAACACAAGAAAATAGTAGTTTTCCTGCAAATGAATTCCTTTCAGATGAGAGAATTTTTCATGAAGGAAGAAGAAAGAGATGAAGTAAACCTTTGTCCTTGAGTTAATAAACAGGTGTGAAGTTCATAAAGGACTCCTCTCCCCGTTAAATTTGTAAATGTATGTTTTTTATTTCACAACAGTTTAACTAAATGAAGCGTTTCAAACATGGGAGACAACTCAACAGGACAATATCATATAAATGCAGGGGAAAGACTTTTGAATATTCCAACAATATTCCAACACATTTAGTCAGCTAAGCTTGATTCATTTTTGCGACCTAGACCTTTGACCTCATATGTATGGCTCCACTTTGCCATGCGAGTAAGGTATACTCAAAGTTTGGTACCAATCCATACCTTGAAACTAGAGCTATCGCATGGACAACAAATTTTAATGGATGAATGGACAGAACGCAACATCGCATTACACGACCTCGTCTTCGACCGGCATATGTCAATGTGACTTTTAATGATTTCTGATTTTGGGGGCACAGTGACCTTGACCTCAATTTTGATACACAACACATTGTCTTCCCTCAATCTAACAATGCACACAAAAAATCATGATTTTTAATGATTTCCTGATTTTGGGGTCACAGTGGCCTTGACCTTTGACCGTGACCTAAATTTTGGTACATGACAAACCGTCTCCCCTCAATTTCTCAATGGACACAAAAATTCATGATTTTTAACAATTTCACGATTTTGGGGTCACAGTGACCTTGACCTTTGACCTTGACCTACATTTTGGTATGTGACACATAGTGTGTCCTTAATGTATCTACTGACACAAAAAATGTTATTTTTAATAATTTCCTAATTTTGGGGTCAGTGACCTTTGACCTTGACCTAATTTTTGGTATGCATCACTTCATTTCCGCCTATTGAATCCACTCACAAAAAATAAGAAATTTTTAACGATTTCCTGATTTTTCGATCACACTGACCTTTGACCTCTGACCTTGACCTACATTTAATATGCAACACATCGTTCCCCCCTAGGGCATCCACTCACCAAAAATTAGAACTGTAGATAGAAAACTGTCAACGATCAATGATTTCCTGATTTTTGACAACAATGACCTTTGACCTCGACCTTAATTTTGGTACGCGACACATCGTCTCCACCTGGCATATCCACATACAAAAAATTGCAACTGTGGATAGAAAACGTTCACAGATATAGACCGGACACGAACACTTCAGTGATTTCCTGTTTTTTTAGGCCAGTGACCTTTGACCTGTGACCTCGACCTTCATTTTGGTACGCGACACATCGTCTCCCCGTAGGGTATCTACTCACCAAAAATTGGAGCTGTGGATAGAAAACTGTCCCAGATATAGACCGGACACGAGAACCGGGCAGACGGACAGACGGACAGACGGACGGAATCCGCCATCCCATAATACGACCGCCTTTTGGGCGGGCGTATAAAAATGAGATAACATTTACTAGATCACCTTGTAAGTAACAAGCATGCCAAATTTTTGGACACTTTTCAAGAAATAAACGTTTAAGTCTCGGATTTTGTACAAAAATGAAAGGCTAGAAATCGGGCAAAATGTGTCCAGCTATATATCTGATGAATTAATCCAAATTTTTTGCTTCAATTCTATTGTCAAATACATTTTTAATCTGTCTAATGGGATCTATTCGAATTCCTGTTTATTCTGGATAACTATTACACTAAATTTTTTTCATCAAGACGGTTTAAAGTCCAATTTAAACTTTAAAAACCTGCTAAAACTTGTTCAGCTGAGAATTGTTCACACTTCACGGCGGGTGTTTGAGTGAAGTGTCACTTGTTATAATTAGAAACAAAAATACGGATATTTGCATGGTTTTGATCAGAAGAGGGTAGATTAATGTAAATAAGTAGGACTAATAGATAATTAGCTTACCATAATACTGCGGAAATGAGTTTTGGAAAGGGAAATTTAATAGACAAAAATAATAGTGGCCAAGCCCAAGCTAAGGCAATCTGTTTAATTGTTCCAGTGCCTCGGAAACAAAATTTTTAATCCTAATATTGAAGCACTTGTATTTATAATTTTGATTTCATTTTTTCACCAAATGTTAGAGGAAATAGTGAATATTTGATTGAAGAAATAAAAAAAGACCAATTTTGACCCTCTAAGGGGACAGCTTTCCTTAACGACGTAGAAAACGCTGCTTTTACTTCAGTAGTTCAGGATATAGTCTATCAAAAAAAAATCTCTGACAACTAAAAATATGTAACAAGTTTTCAGCCGCTGTGGTCAATCTGGTTGTGATTATTTTCAGAAAGCAATTCTTTTTGATTAGGTACGCATTGAATATCATCGAGTGCACCAAACATTAACAGCATAACAGCATTGAAGACGTTGATCATATAAAGAAGATTGAGACCAAAGAGCACCACAGGCGCGATGGAAGCAATTTAACATTGGGAGTGCTAAATCGGGGATGGGACCGAGAGGGAAATTTTGAAAATTTAGCCTCCATTTTACGCACTCTGGTGCATGTTCAGGAAACAAAATGTTCACAATTTCCGCTTTTCTAACTCTAAAAAGCAAGGTTTTAAAAACCCCATTTTCTGCTCTCCAAACACCATTTTGGGGGTACGGAAACACCGATACCAGAGTTTCAAACACTTGTGTTTTAAAACCCCGCAATGTGTGACTGAAAACGCGTCGGGTTGTTTGAAACACTATATTTGACGCACAGAAACACCGATACAAAGGTTTCAAACACTGGTATTTTGAAACCCCATATTAAACGCGGATTTGGGCGTTTATTCACCAATTCCCAAGTCTGATCTATCAAAAATGATATACTGGTACGGTAATGCTCAAACTATCTCAAGAAATTAGCACAACCGGATAATCTTCAACGAAGTCATACGGGTAATTAATTGTTTAATTCACCGTAGTTATTTTCTTGACATTCCCAATCAAGTCTCTGGGAAGTCCGGTTTTTCAAAATACCACTTACGGCATTTCGAGATAAGGAACATAAATATATGGCATTATTCAAAGTGCACCTAAAAGGGATGTCGGGGCCCTATCTGCCCTGTAGGATGGGGACGTTGTGCTAAAGTACCCGATGCACAATGTTTTAGAGAATCCCCACTATCATCCGAAGATCATCGAGATACGTGTCTTATTTAATGGAAGACTTATTTGAAGTTTTCAATAAAAGTACCTACACCAAGTAGGTATTACATTACCCTGTTATAGATATCCATGTTTGGCATAATATCCAGAAAGTGATTTTATTTTGAAAATCTATCATTCTTTCTGACTACCGGTACGTGTTGTACGCTTGTTCGCCGTGCCATGTGTGCTATTCATGCTAGTACCAGTATGACATTTTGAACTACCTGGTTGCAACTGGGCTGCAATGGGAAATGGGTTTGGAAAAAACATGTGATCTGGAGAATGGAATCACTGCTTCTTGGTTCTGGAAAAACTGCAAGTCTGGTTTGCGAAAACCTGGTTGCAACTGGGCTGCAACGGGAAGTGGGGTTTGGAAACCCTGTGATCTGGGGTATGGAACCAATGCTTCTTGGTTCTGGAAAAACTGCAAGTCTATTTTTGAAAACCTGATTGTAACTGGGCTGCAACGGGAAGTGAGGTCTGGAAAACCCATGATGTGGGTTCTCAAAAACTCAAGACCTCTGGTTTTCAAAAAACCACTATCCGTTGCAGCCCAGTTGCAACCACTTTTAGTGTTTCGAAAAACATTCTTTTTACAGTGTAGAGTCGATCTGCTTTTCCTGATTTAACAGATCACAATAAACAAATTATTTCGGGTTGCAGAACCAGCTATGTTTTGCTTTGCAATTGTGATTTTATGCCCATTTCTTTTGGACTCACGTCATGCAAAAAAGATAGAAATAATTAAAACGACACTTTTTTTACACATCATGTCGAAGAGAAATGAGAGATAACTTTTACATGATGTAATGGGATTTGGCAATGAACATGCAACATAATGCCCACATCCTGCCATGGGATGTCCTTGGGGATTTCTGGCAGAATGGCACGTATAGAGACGTAAGAAATATTGAAATCTGACCTTACTACACTATAGATCAATAATTCTGTTTCAAACCAAAGACAAACCACCAGAAGGTTTAACGGTAAATTACCAAGCCATGTTCCCGGATACGTCTTCGTCTCGATTATCTGGATTTTATCATGAGAAGATAATTCGTTGTTCCATCCTCTTCAGCGTTAAACGGATACCTATAACGTTTGGATGTTAAAAGTATGTGATATTGATTTTCTATCGAGTCGGATATGTTTAAATTCAATTTTGGCGTGTACTAGATTTAACTCGAGTCGCTCTCTTCAAACACGCGCCAGTAAAACCACTTTGTAATACAGACAGAACAAGCTGAGTAGCTAGCAGGTCCTCCGCCAAGTAGCCTGTTTGAGAGCATACACCATATACGCTTCCAATATCTCCTTAAATATAACTTGGAAAGTTGATATGTGTATGTGGAAAGAGACGTTCATCTGGAATTGTTGAGACAATTTGAGGAGGTTTGGGAAGCAGTAATGGGTAGTGTAACACTGGAATGTAAGTCTGTAGTTGTATATGGATTTATGGATGGTGAGGTTTATAAATCGATGAGTGGAATAGATCAAGATATCGCGTTCACAACACAGATGGGTACAATATGGGGGAGTGAAATCCAAGATGGTCAATGGCAGTCATCTTGGATTACATACTACCTCAATGAAAATCAATACCAATCGCTGTCTAACTGATGTGAAGCACCGTCTCGAGTTTGAAGTTGATTGGTCAAATTGTTGTCGAGATATCACGTTCACAAGATCCGAGACGGATGGAATCCAATATCGTCAATGGCAGCCATCTTGGATTTGTACCTCAGTGAAAATCAATACCAATGGCCGTCTAATTGATGTGAAGCACATTCTCAAGTTTGAAGTCGATTGGTCGAACTGTTCTCGAGATATCGCGTTCACAAGATGTGGGATGGACAGAATCCAATATGGTCAATGGCAGCCATCTTGGATTATGTACCACAGTGAAAACCAATACCAATGGCCGTCTAACTGATGTGAAAAACCTTCCCTAGTTTGAAGTCGATTGGTTGACTTGTTTTTGAGATATCGTGTTAACAAGATGTGGAACGGAGTGAATCCAATATGGTCCATGGCAGCCGTCTTGTATTACGTATCTCAGTGAAAATCAAAACCAATGGCCGTTTAACTGATGCGAAGCACATTCTCAAGTTTGAAGTGGATTGGTCAAACTGTTGTCGAGATATCGCGTTCACAAGATGTGGGATGGACAGAATCCAATATGGTCAATGGCAGCCATCTTGGATTACGTACCTCAGTGAAAATAAATACCAATGGCCGTCTAACTGATGTGAAGAACCTTCCCAAGTTTGAAGTCGATTAGTTGAATTGTTCTCGAGATATCGTGTTCACAAGATCTGGGACGGATGGAATCCAATATGGTCAATGGCAGCCATCTTGGATTACGTACCTCAGTGAAAATCAATACCAATGGCCGTCTGACTGATGTGAAGAACATTCCCAAGCTTGAAGTTGATTGGTGGAAATGTTCTTGAGATATCGCGTTCACAAGATGTGGGACGAACAGAATCCAATATGGTCGATGGCGGCCATCTTGGATTACGTACTTCAGTGAAAATCAATACCAATGGCCGTCTAACTGATGTGAAGCACCTTCTCAAGTTTGAAGTCAATCGGTCAAATTGTTCTTGAGATATCGCGTTCACAAGATGTGGGACGGACAGAATCCAATATGGCTGATGGCGGCCATCTTGGATTACGTACCTCAGTGAAAATCAATACCAATGGCCGCCTAACTGATGTGAAGCACCTTCTCAAGTTTGAAGTCGATTGGTCGAATTGTTCTCAAGATATCGCGTTCACAAGATGTGGGACGGACGGAGGGACGGACGGACGGACGGATGGACGGACGGCTAGCATTTCCAAGTCCTCCCACCACTTCGTGGCGGAGGACAATAAAACGTGGATGACGAATGAGGAAACTAGAGATCTAACCCATTACGTGTATACCGACAAGAGCTGCACTTGAACTGAAGGTGGCCGATCAATGATCAACCCGTCTTCATCCCATGCAATTAATGTTTTTGGAACAGAATTTGTTTTGACGTCGCTTTCATTAATGTTAGTTATATTGCGCCGAACAACATAAATCTCTTATCTAAAATCAAATATCTAACAACAAAATTACATCACAAATCAAGCGTTGTCGAATAATCCTTAATCATATCTCTTATGAGACTTTCCTGCAAATGTCTGTGGTATTCATGTTAACATTATAATCACATCATAAATCAATCGTTGTCAAACAATCTTTCTTCAATGCTTTCGTCAAGTACCGCTTGAATTCAACCATCATGTCCATATACTTAGCATACTAGGGGACGGCAAATTTGGTCTCGGTGTCCCAAACAACTCTTTCATGTTCACCCGACTTTTCGAACCGAGAGTATTTTACTTGGAATACAATAATTTATTGAGATTTATCGTCTGTGGATTTGAAAGTAGTAGTAAAAGGGCAAATTCGGGTCTTTTAAGGGCGACAACTTTGCTGGCCCAATTACTGATTATCTCCCCAGATTCGAAAATTTCCGCCCCTAAATAGTCCCGAATTTGCCCTTAATTGATATCGCACCGGTCATTCCCGTTGATGCTACGTTCGGGTCAACGGCCACGTCCCTTGAACAATAGGCCTCCAGATCCCTTTCAGTCAATTGACATCTCCGGGAATGCATGTTGGGGTAGGAGTATTGGGGTAGAGGTGGTCATTTTTGTTCTTTTACTGTGGGGTGTGTGTAGTTGTTTTCTCTGTCTCACGCTGTAGAAGATGATGGAAAGGGTCTGGTGGCCATTGGAAAACTTTTGCTGAAAAGTTATCGTGCGCATGCGCCGTGTATAGGCAGATCTGGGGTGGAGATTTTGGGGTCGAGGTGGACTCCGTTGTCCGAATGTGTCGTGTGAAGTGTCATGTTGAAGCTGTTGTCAAGCAGAGTCCGACTGGATGGGTGTGTAGTGGAAATACTGTCCACCTGTGCATAAGCTGCCATGGATTATTACAGAAAGAGCATTGGAATGGACGTTTTGAGGTCGAGATGGCCCAATATTGGTCCGAATGGATCGTATGGGGTGTCATATCGAAGCATTCGTGGGGGAGCATCCGACTGGATGGGTGTGTGGATGATCAGCCCTCATCTATATTTTGAGGGCAAATAATTCAAATAGATGAGGGATTTATATTTGCTTGAGTAAAATTTACTCAATTTCTTCATATTCTCATACAATTGTTTTGCAATTTAATAATTGATAATAAATAATTATAGCATCTAGCATGTGCATTTTAAAAATCAAGGTCATGCTAAACAACCAATCAAGTCACAATGGCCTTAGGCTGAATAAAATTATTCTGGATTCACAGGCACTGAAAAACTGACCAGGAAGGGAAGGTTTTTCTTTATCTTGTTATCTATTTTATTTCTTTCACACAGACCAATTATATCCATCTTTTCTGGCAAACCAAAGCAATAGTTTGATACAATTTCATTGAAATCAAGAATGTTTTTGAGATTTGAAGAGCCAGCCTTCAACAGTACTATTTTCTTCAAATAAAACCACATCATTTTGACTAAACAATATTTTGGCAGAACTTCGTGAGAAAAATGTGTAGATCTTTTTCTCTTTTTTTTTGCTGTGGGCAATAAACAGGGTCGACATGGTGATAAAAAAAAAGAATGCGGTGGAAATTTATTTTATCCAGCCTTATACTCCCTGCCTGCACTCAAGATCTTTATCTAGGTATAATCCCATTTTGATTCCGACTGTTGGAACATCTCCTGTCAGTGTCCCACCTCCCTCAACTCTATGAAAACCTTCACAAACCTTAGAGTGAATGCCAAACATTTTGACCAGCATAACCCATTTTACATCACATACCATGTAAATAGGGCTACAATAGATTTTCTCAAGGAAAACAAAAGGTCAGTCGCCCTATTGTCTTGAATTCTTTGTGGCTTTGCTCATTCAGTCTTCTACATGCGGGTCCTTTGTACCTTCTCAATTTAAGACAACAGTGAAGCAACCTGGAAATCTAAAAGCTTCTGTTTCTTCCTTCACACACATTTGTGTTTTAATGTTTGGGTGAGAAATTACTGAGTTCCCAGTATGCATCTGGTGTGATCACGTCCTAGTGTAAAGTCACTATTGATGGTACTCTCATTGTGCAAGCCTGAACCAAAGTACAACAACCCCTACTTACACATGTAGTAGCAGGACAATCTCTCCTGGCTGAGTGACATGTTTCTGTGATATTCATTCCTTCATTTCACTCGTTTCTTATTGGGACAGAATCGTTTCTTATTGGGACAGAATTCCATTTTTGGATCCCAAATTCTGAAGTTGGTCATGTGGACCGATGCCCATCGGCTGCACATGCATCTATTATCACTTCTTCAATTTTGCATCGCTTTTTTCCCCTCCTCCAGAATTTTTTCTGTCTCCGAACACCAGATCCGAACACCAGCAGTATACTTTAAGGCAAGGGGTCGATATTCCAGCTAGCTCAATCTGCTTGTCTACTCGATGGACATCTCTTTCCCAACTCCTAATGACCCATCCTCAGGCACACCCTCCTCCTCCTTCTCCTCTGACATATCCTCCTCACTGGATGTACAGTCTGGATCACCAGCCTCAGTCTGACATTTTATGCAATCACAGGTAAACAGGTAGTTTTCTCTGAAATAAAACAAAAAATTATTAAAACAAATCTGAAGATTAGATTAGACAGGAAGTTTGTTGAAAACAAAGTAAAAGGAAGAAATAGTGTACATACATGCTCATATAAGAGAATTTCTTAAATCCACAGGGAGCTGCACCTATTCCTGGACAGTGTCAAATAAAATATTTTGTTTATCCTCCTGCACATATCAGATATTTATGCCCATGTCCACAGAAATTTTACTCATTTTTGACGAATTGCCAAAATAGCAGATCCCAACAAAGAATGTCACTGTGCCAAGGTATACTGTTTCCTCAGCAGTCTCCAAGATGATCAGAACAGAAAGTTCAGAGAGCACAAGTGTATGTATGATCGGAACGGGAAGTTCCAAGTGTGTCAATGCTGTACTAATATTGATTCAATCTGAGTTTATGAATAAACGATACATCCTGAAGGATCTTGGCGCCCACCATTGTCCGATAATTGTAAGTTAATGACAAGAGGATCGTTTTGTCCATTGTTACTAAGAACAAATGATTGATTTGTAATTTTGTTTGCCGAATTTCAAGTTTGATCAAAAAAAAGATCGAAAAGGGGACACTGGAAAACACCAAGATATTATCTTTATAAGTTTATTTTTAAGGAATTTCAAGATTTCTAGAAACTGTACTTGATGTCGGTTGTTACAGTACAAGTGAAATGAGCAAAGTTAGTCTGAAAGTGAATGTCCGGAGGATCCTTTGTCTTCGTTTTGTAGTATTTTTTTTTCTTTTCTTTTTGCACGTATCATCATTGGGTACTGGAAGCGAAGACAAATCTCTTTGACACTTTGGCATGAGCTATGAAACATATATAAAGATTTTATAATTAGGAACGATTGATAATTCTGTTCTGTTTACTGGGCTAGTTTGAGATATCTGTTTTAAGATACCATGATCAAAAATAGTAAGATGGTACAAAACTGAAGACTGAAGGGATCCGGTCTGTGCAGTCAATTTTCATTGGCTTGTGTCAAAAACTGGAAAAACATACAGCTAGTTCGTGAAGATTTCCATTATGGCCACATTCATGGAACAAAAGGACCACGAGGAAACTATCAGTAACAAGCTGAAAGGTGAGCTAAATATCCCTGATGGCTTTAAAATACCTGAGGTATTTCTGTCTGCTGTGCCGACTTCTCGCTCTGGCACATTCATCCAAGTAACTGATACAAATCTCCTGGAACAGAGAGGTGTGATGGTTGTGATCGTAAACCCTCAAGTAAAGTTTCCATCAAACGAAAGGCCATTGCAAACAGTATGTGAAAATATTTATTTAAATTTTTTACGATTTTATTACACAGAGTAAACAGCAATTAAAGCATGGTATTCTATGGCGGTCTTTTGCAATCATATTTAGGTCCAATGACGTCACACTACCTTAATACATATATTTCAAACTTTGTATGCACTTTCCAATGCTTGATCCAAGCTTAAGGTATGTATATTTTGAGTTTCAACACAGACTCAATGTTCCAATGTG
>JAVTVY010051387.1:0-27805 GCA_036873755.1 Hanleya hanleyi | reverse complement strand
TGGTAATGGCGGCTGTTGGAGCGGTGCTGAGGTCGGCGGTGTGTCACGTGGTGGTGGTGGTGGTGGGGGTAGAGAGGGTTTTGTATTGGTCCATGAACGTCATGTACCGTTGAAGCGTCTCATTGTACCGTTGTACTTTCTCACTGTCGCTTAACCCGGTCTCTGTAAGATCTGTTGCATCTCTCCATCGAGGGTGTTTATGGTCTTCACCGTAGGTGGGACAGGGTAGGGCGATTGGAGGTTTTGAAGGAACCGTGGTTCGACGAGGACCATTTTTGTCGTGTGGTTCATTGTCGGCCGAAGAGTCCACCCAATACTGGACCCAACACGGAAGCGGCCAATGGTGCTAAGATGGCCCCGAGAAAGCCGCCTTTCTGTAACACCTTTTCTTTTGTGTTTGTGGGACCCGCTTCTGGACTAGGGTTCGGAGACCTGTCTTATGCTTGGTCAACTTGGTCTTCTGAGCCGGACTCAGTGGTACGTTGCCTTTTAACAGGTTGTACCCGATCTCACACAGACAGCGTACAAGGTCAGGGTCCGCACCGCGTACAATGGTTCGGACTAACTCGGGTGGGGCCGTCTTCAATACACGGAGCGTGGGAGCGTGCTTCCGTACTCGCGCAGACATCATGTACAACTAATGCTAGAACCCACAACTTTGCTCTTTTTATCTACTTCAGAGAACAGAGACAAAGTCAACCATGCTGTGGTATTAATTCTTTTTATTATCCCCATCAACAAACACACACTCCAGCTGGGGGCGCCACTGTGGATGTGTTTACATTATTTTTGTATGTACACGTGGTGGGTCTCTCCGGGAAAGATGCCGGTCCGTAGTCGAAGGTGGTCGGGGGTGGCTTGCTTGAGGTCGAAGAGCATATACCCGTGCTGAGGGGTTGTGGCATCTATAAAGGCTTCCAACGCAAACGGTGTGCGGCCGGGATATATCTGTCTCGCCAGGTGCAGCATTTGAGTGGTATCTCTCGGGTTTTTGAAGACCACCAGGTAGTGGGCATTTAAGCTGATGTTCCGATGTTCTTTGTTTTTTACTGAACAGATTCTGCACAATGTAGATGATGCTGAGCCGTCGATGGTGGCTGCCTTTGGTAAAGAGTTGGGTGACCCGCGCATCCGTCTCCGCCATGAGATCATCCAGAACCACCAAGGTGTCGGGTTCCAAATCGGTCAGGTTGGGTAGGCCTTCCACGAACGTGATGTGGAGCATTGCTCCATACGCTTCCTGCCATTCTCCGTAACACCACACGACTCGGCCAATAGGTGGGGTGATCATGCTGTCGGCGTGTTGAAGGAGCTTCCGGACGAAGTGCGTTTTGCCGGAACCCGTCGGTCCTGCGATGAGACACGTGAAGGGATGCTGCCACCGAGGGTCCATGGTTCGAGGTGTAACCGTTGTCGTGGTAACCCGCTCTTGTAAATTTCATACGAGTGAACTGGAGTGGTGGGTACAACGTCGGTCGTCGTTGTCTGTTCACTGTCAGGGATGATGATGGGGGTGGGTACAACGTCGGTCGTCGTTGTCGGTTCACTGTGAGGGATGAAATCCGGTGGGTCTTCAGACGTAGTGGGTGTACTTGGTGTAGGTGTGGAGCTTGGTGTGGAGCTCGACGTGGCTTGTACACGGGGTGTGGTGGTGACTGGGCTCGATACGGGGTTGACTGGTGCTATCTGTAGACCGGTTTCACTGATGGCTGGTGTCCTCAGTTGGTTAAGTAACGTGCTGACATAGGCTACGTCGTAAAACACACCTCCGTACAACACACTCAGCAGGGTTAGCAGTATCACCACAAAGCCCACTTGCGCTTTGCGCGTTTTGGCGGACGCTGTGTTCAGAGGCAGCTGCTGTTTGTCCATAGCACTGTGGTCGGACGTGGAATGAAGGATGACGGCAGTGGTGTCTGGCTTTATAGTCGTTTCACCTGGTTGGCAGCGACCCAGGAATTGAAGGAACTGGGCCAGCCTTGCCATTTGACGAAATGAAACAGTTTGCCACGTCGACGTTCCGTTTTCAAAATCTGCTCCACCGTGTAGTAGTCTTGCTGTGTTTTACGACAGGCTGTAATTCCGTCTCGTAAAACGTCCCTAGCAACGGTTCCCCTTGAAGATCTTCCAGTTCATAGACTCGCTGCTGTCAGGGTAGGCGCCGTTTAATCAGGAAGTGCTCATCGCTCCAGTTGGGCAAGTAACTTTTCTCGAACTTGCCCTTCACTTTACTGATCCGTACAGGGTCCCCGACCTTGTACACCGCCTTCGTCGTTCGTTGCGATGACCTGGGGTACAATACACGCCGGACTTGGGCTTCATTGCGTTGGGTCACGGTAATGGGGGCTCTCTCTATACTCCGATGATAGGCTCGATTGTAACCCCTCACAAGTTTCGGGAGAACATCGATGTACCGCCTTGTATTCTTATAGGTGAAATATTTATACATGCGGCCTTTGAATGTCCTGTTGAACCTTTCCACCACGGAAGCCTTAATCTCGTTGTACGTGTGGAAGAAAAACACCTTCTGTTTCTTGAGAAAGGCTTGGAACGGTCTGTTGAGGAATTCCGTGCCTTCGTCAGTTTGCAAATACAAAGGTTTGCGCCCGGTCTTGAAGATGTCTTTGAACGCCGCTATGAGATTCGCCCCCGTTTTCGTCCGGATGGGTACCACCCGCGCATACTTGGATAGGATATCGATGCACGTCAAGATATACCGATTCCCATCGTTGTGTTTGGCAAAGGCGCTCATATCGACCAAATCCGCTTTTTCCACTGGGCATCTATTCCACCCACGATGACCCGGTTCCGTAGAAAATGACGACGGACAGCTCGATGTAAGGTATAGGTGTCTTGTTTTCTTAACCAATCTCGGACTTGGGCACGTTGTATCCCCTGGGGTTTGGCTGCTCGATAGAGAGCCGACAATGCACTATACGCAGCCGGACTATCGGGACTGTAGTATAAGTTATCCAACACCTTCTCCCAGCGCTTCATGGTGACAAAATGATGATGGACCCTGGCTCTATCGTTTATTTATAACGGGTATATGTTGGGCCGGAGTTTCTTTCTGATTTTCTTCGTAGGTTTCCACAGTGTCCATGGTAAATGACCAGTCCAACTCGTCTGATGACCGCTTGATAAGCACTTGATCCACATCTACCACGGCATCTTCCAATGCAGACAATAGATCAGGGTGAAGGGTAAAATGCACTGTACCCCCATCTAGCCGAGCCAATTGAGCACAGAAAGGGCCGCGTCGGATGTACACATCGTGACACAAGTGGATGAGGTCGCCGTCCAGTTCACCAGACAACACGCGTTTGAATTTGGTCCAGCCCTCTCGGGACAGACGAATGTGAGCCGGGCACGGTTGTGTAGGGTCCGCATCACAGATGTCTCCCACCTCCTCCATGATATCGACTTTATCCGCATACACGTGCAGGAAAACCTCGGGGGTCAAGCTGAGATACGCCAGTATCATATGCTCCGCCATGGTCAGTACGTGAATGGTACCAGAGTTGACTGTCTCTCGTATTTATAGGGAGAAACCCGTGAGATCAAAGGATCAGGTGGTCATATCACTGGGCTGACTGAGTCTAGCCGGGTAATCAATGGCATCGTCGTCGGGTTCATGGCTAGACAGTTGTTCATTGGGTTCTGCCGCTGCTTCTCTCAGGGCACGAGCCCACTCCAACTTGTCTGATGACCGCTCGTCTGGTGTAAACAGCTGGTCCACGATAGGCACCACTTTCTCGAAGGCTATCCACAGATCGGGGTCTAGGGTGAAGCTTCGCGTAGGATCTTGGTAGCGGCCCAGGCGTGGGAAGAAGGGTCCACGGTATACGTAGATTGCATTGTCTATGTGGATGACGTGTCCATCGAGCTCGCAGCTCAACACCCGTTTAAATTTGGTCCAGCCGTCACGGTGTAGCGTAACCGTATTCGATACGGTCTCAGCGGGCGACCAGCAAACATCTCCACGGTCTTCCACGAGGGTGACTTTATCTTCATAGACGTGTAACCCCACCCGGCGTGTAAGGGGGAGGATGGCTCGTAGGACGGGTGACATGCTTGCTCCAATGACGATCGTTGAATGACACACACTCTGTCTCACCCTCGTATTTATAGTCAGGTCCCACTGTCAATACCACAGCGCCAGGGTCAATAGGGCACAGACTAGTGTGAGGCCAACCAGCCGGCGCTGGTTCCGGCGTGAGCGCTCGTGGTCCATAGCCCGAGCATCAAGGATGGCTGTCATAGTCCAGTAGTGGTGAGTGATGGCACACTTCTCCATCGAGTGCACTCTGTCGAGGACCGCTTCTGTGAACTCGTTCAGGATCTGGCGTCGCCCCTCGTTGTCGTCGCCATCTGCAAACATGGACCGGACCACTGCTTGGTAACCCGTGAGTGAATTCACCGCGGTGGCATGCTGTAAAATGCGAGTCGCATAGGGCTGGATCTCCGTCATGGCTCTGCAACCGTAGAAATGAAGGTGTAGGATCCAGAGAGACGTGTTTTATAGACCAGGTCACACATGCGCGCCTAGCTCTACGGGTGTAGTCCGTGATACGTACTATTCTGATGGGTTAGTCCAAAAAAGAGAGCAACAACAACAACACAGATTACAGGTCGATCCTTTTATTATGCGTGAATAACCTGTGAACATCATAGGAATGCATGTTGACCTGTCTGTGGGGGTTTCCCAAAATGTCGTTCACCTTCGTGTCTTTTCGGGTACGTCCGTGTCTTTTCGGGTACGTCCGTGTCTTTTCGGTAAAGTCCGTGTCTTTTCGGTAAAGTCCGTGTCTTTTCGGATCGGTGACGTCCGTGTCTATCATCCGGGCACTTCGCGTCTGCGCCTGCATTGGGTATGTATGAGGGTCTTCATGCGCGCGCGCGCAATGCGGCTCAGTCGTACACCAGTACACCAGTCTCGATCCTCGACTTGGGGTAGAGTGTGCTAAAAATAGATTACCAGCTAGCGTGCTATAAAGGGAAGCGGCCTTGCCATTTCATCAGACACTCTATCAACCACCAAGATGTTCATTTGCACAACTTGCCAGAAGCAGTTTACTCGTCTAGATAATTTACGACGCCACGAGGCCTCCACCCACAACGATGCACGGTATACTTGTATAACCTGCGCACGGTCATTTGATCGGGAGGATCAGTTACTGCGCCACGAACGTTCATTCCACGAGGGCGCGACGGAACAATGTAAGGATTGTGGTCAACTCTTCAAACGAAGCAGTCAGTTGCTGCGACACCAACGGTTGATTCATGCCCCGTCTCCACGGTTTTGGCGACAACTTCCTACTGAAGCGGAGCCGCGGAAGGTCAGACCCAGTGAAGATAAGCCCGGGGAGACGAACGCCACTGGTGATGCGATGACGGAGAGCCCGCCTATACCAACAGTTGGGAAGAGCCTGGATTTCCAGCCGGACCCCACCGTTACGGTTTCGAGTCATACGTCATACATCGAACATTTTCTGGACGAGTCCATAAATGTTCCTAGCGATCTCTTACCCGAATATCATCCAGAGAGTGACATCTCTCGGCGCCATTGGACCATGACACGGCACTGTTTCCACCGTCATCACCCTATTCAAGATATCTACAATTTTCCACTGACCAAGCTCACCCGTCTACGCAGCTACGTGGAAACCATCTTCAATGACCAACCTACGGCCTTCACATTAAATGTAGCATTTGGGTACATCTTATGCCATAAGATGACGGGTGAATTGCGCTATTTCTATTCCAGTGCCATCCACCCAGTGTACGACCAACCGTTTACCATCATTAACCGGAGGTCACTAGAGATGATGCTGGACCAAATGGAACAATTGGATGTCTTGGGATGGGCCCAACAACAACGACCCAACACCAAGTGGACAGTGAAGAGGGTGACCAATGTTACATTTTTCCTTACCAAGGTGATTCACCACAGCCATCAGTTGAATGCGTCACTCGTGCACTGATGAATACCATAACATGCCGTACATACTCTCTATGTCTACATGCTGATCATTGACTTGAGCTCAGTAAACACTTGTACCTAATGTGACGGTGCGTTAAATAATAAAACATGGTGTTTGATATTTCAATTTGTTTTGCTGTGAACATACTAAACATACCCAGGGCAGCTCCCCCAGCCTGGGTATGATGTAACATTGGGGATAATAAACTGTATGAACATTGCTGAACTTGTTGTTATTCACAT
The DNA here is from genome assembly GCA_036873755.1 of Hanleya hanleyi. Taxonomy (NCBI): domain Eukaryota; kingdom Metazoa; phylum Mollusca; class Polyplacophora; order Lepidopleurida; family Hanleyidae; genus Hanleya; species Hanleya hanleyi. The sequence goes on along the minus strand of JAVTVY010051387.1, from coordinate 21,579 downwards.
CACCCCATTGACTTGATAGGCAGGTCCCATTAAGCCCGGGGATCAATATTAATGCTTTTGGCTAGAGGTGATAGGGGTTTTCCCCTATTTTAGGGGTAAAGTCCATTTTCCGTTTTTTTTTCAGGAAAAATTTTACATGCACCCAGCCCATCTGATGCCCCTTCACCTAGGCTTCACTTTGATACCTCATATAACTCCATCGGCCCATTAGAAACTCCGCTCGATCCCAAAACGTCTATTTTCATACCCTTGGGCCACCGCGCATGCGCAGAATGACGCTATTTCAACCCCACACCCAGCCCATTAGATGCCCCTTCACATAAGCTTCACTTTGATACCTCACTCGACCCCATCGGACCATGCAGCGTATTTCCAGTCTAGGGACTACTTTTTCTCCGCGGAGGCCTTTTCCCTCGACCGCATGACCGCCAGGACCGCATCACCGCGGAGGAATACATCCCCTTTTCCACAACATTCAAGATGGCCGCCAAGCGCACACATTCAAAAATTGAAGATGGCGGCCAAACTCTGGCAGATCGAGTTGTCTCCCTTGCGTCCAGAGTGTACAGATGGCGCCACTAGTTCCTCCTCAATCCTCCCCGTGACGTCACTACATCCGGGTGAAAGTTACGCCAATTTAGCTTTTGTCTACTACTGATCTCATGTAACCACCAATGATGAAGACTTCAATCTTTCTAATCAAAGCATCACTTGCAATACCCCATAATTGCCATGTCTTTTTTACGTCAACTGCGGGGTCGTTGACAAAATATCCTAGCAGGCAAATCTAAACTTATTACCGATTTCTTTTTGGACGCCTTGAACAAAAGAATAAATTTCCAGCATACAGCACTTACCTGTTGCTTAAATATCTCAGTAGAGAGAGATGTGCAACTACAGACATATTGACCTTTGATCTTTGGATATCATTAAATCAAGTGACAAGGAATGACCGTTCAACCTGCAAATTGAACGAGATGACAGTCTTCGGCTGGGCTCATACTGCCACCAAGATATTTTCTGACTGTAAATTAGAATTTATGCTTCAATGTCTCGTTTGGTGTTTTGAGTAGGGTGGAACAAGCCAGTGTTCATGGTTTTAAATCAGTTCTTCTAACAGCAATTAATTTTGAAATTATGAAACCTATACCCTGCTTCGTGCATACTGAACATTTGTCCTTTGACTGTGACCTCATTTCCAATGATTAGATCACCTGCGGTGATTTCGTTACGTCCGGTAACAAGGTCACTTCCGGTTATGACGTCACTTGCACCTTGCACCCTCTGCTTCTCTCCCTACTTACCTTGATCTGGTGCTCTAGTTACCTCGGTTGGATTTGAAAAACACCACACGACGTCACTGTGATAACATTTACAAATTGAGGCGATATAATTTAGACAGGATTTAAACTCACATTTCTTTCGTGGCTATTTCATTATATTCATCAACTCGAATGTTCCTAGCATGAAACTGTTTCAGACTGTCACCAAACCTTTTCTCATCCGTCCGATCTACATAAAAAGAATAAGATAATAACGCAAATATGTGCTGCATAGCTTTCCGTATCACTAGGATAGATTATTGCCCTCCCCCAATAATTATAGTACCCTGGAGCAAAGAACTGTCCTTGGTATCAAAGCTGAAGACATATAGTGTCTACCATTTTGTTTTCAAATCTAGACAGCATTCGCCGTGTTTCGGCATACGTTAATCTCTCTAATAATTCAGCACTTTTAAAATAGCTATTTACTCAATTAAATCAAGAAATTAGACTGACGGATATTTTACTTTGTCAACATCTCGTAAGTTAGTTCAAGTGTGAACAGTTCTGAACACTCAGACCTGAATATTGACAGAATATTTTCTGAAATTGGCTTCTAATGTGTGTTTTAAAATGTGCGATTTATCAGAGAGATGACCGTATATCATTGACATACAGCTGTGTGTAAACACATGTCATATAGTCATCAGTTTCTAAACGTGGTGATGTGAACGTTCTACAGTATCTGTTTTGAACAAGAACAAAGCTATCGTACATTCAAAACTTTAACGATTACCGTTTTCTATTTTCACAACAGGGACAGTAACCCAGTCTGACTACAACAGTACATCTGATATGGAATAGATCTTCACTTGAACGATCATACATTGATCGAAAGACAAAAGAAAAGCGCAAAAATCCCGAAAAACGGCATTAGATGCCATCTACAATTGGCATGCGCTAACCTGGAACCCAGGGTATATGAAGCTAACATTATAGAGATGAGTTGCTCAAGTCTCAGAACATGCCGCTACTGACAAGTTTGTGGCTGAGGTTCCTGCCGCTACTGACAAGTTTGTGGCTGAAGTTCCTGCCGCCGATATCATGAAACTCACCTGACCCGGCCTTTTCCAAGGCGATTTTTCGCACTAGACTGAACGACCACAAGGGGAACCTGTGTACCAAATTTGAGAAAGATCTATGCAGCACTTCCTGAGAAGATGGCCGCCTGGAGGCCATATTGGATTTTCAAATCAGACCAGAAAAGGTACCTTGCACAACTAGACACCAGGGGGAACCTGTGTACCAAATTTGAAAAAGATCCATGCAATAGTTCCTGAGAAATCCTGAACGTATGTCACACACTTATCAAGTTGTGTTTCACGGAATGATTTTAGCCACATTTGGTCAAGTGATGTTTGAAGGGGTCTTTTGTAACTCTTGGTAATAAATATAGTACTTCCGGCAGCGGCAGGTGTCTGTACAGGATCCTTAGATTTGCGATCTGATGCTGATCGGTACACTTTTATGTGTCAAATAAAGCGTTTTACACCGTATTGTAATTTCTGAGAAAGATTCCCATACGTGCATTATGACTGGCAGATGGATGACATCTGACATGCAAAAACACCCAGTGAAGTTGATCAGTAAAGTATACCTCGTCCAAATGAGTAGCGCGTGGTCTCATCCTGAAGCTCTCGGCCTGTAAGGGTTTTTACCAGAACTGACATCAACGTGCGCGCGCAGTCGAGGAATATTAAAGAAAGATGGCATTTTAGGGGTACGCATGAGCGTCTTTGGACGAAAGATGGGCCATCCAAGGTTCCAGTGGGAGTTGTAGGGTGTCGTCGTGAAGCTCTCGGTGTGTGAAATCAGACTGTCGTCGTGAAGCTCTCGGTGTGTGAAATCAGACTGGGGGAAGGACGTGATATGCGCGTGCGTAGGCGAGGAGTAGTAGAAACGAGAGATCCTGAAGGATCTTGGCGTCCACCATTGTCTGATAATTGTAAGCTAATGACCAGAGGGTCTTTTTGTTCATTGTTACTAAGAACAAACGATTGATTTGTAAATATGTTTGCAGAATTTCGAATTTGAGCGAAAAAGATCGAAAAAGGGACACTGGAAATCACCAAGATATTATCTATCTAAGGTTCAGGAGTTTCAAGATTTCTAGAAACTGTACTTGATGTCGGTTGTGATAGTACAAGTGAAATGAGCAAAGTTAGTCTGAAAGTAAATGTCCGGAGGATCCTTCGTCTTTGATTTGTAGTATTTTTTTTTTTTTGCACGTGTCATCATTGGGTACTGGAAGCGAAAACTAATCTCTTTGACACTTTGGCATGAGCCCTGATTATCTTCCTTGGATCGAAACACGCAGTAGTCTACAATTGTCGAGTTGTGACGTTGTTTCACAAGAGTGACGTCCCTTCGGCAGACAAAACGGTGGGGCAGTTCGCTTGCAACGGCATGGACTAAAGTAATCTGATTTAAAATTTGAAGAAATAAATGTTAATTCGGAATCATTTGAACTCCTTGATATAGAAGGTTAAAGTACCGATATTCTCTATAGTCAATATATAGAATATGCCCCATCATTTGATAAGCCGACTCTTGTGATGCAACGTCACAACTCGGGAATGCAGTATTAATTTGAAGCGTAACTTGGATTTTCGAATCGGACTAAAAAGGTACCTTGCACAACTGGACCACAAGGGGAACCAAATTTGAGAAAGATCTATGCAGCACTTCCTGAGAAATCACGATAAAATTTCATGGGGAAATCCAAAATGTCCGCCTGGTGGCTATATTGGATTTTGGAATCGGACCAGAAAAGCTACCTTGCAAAACTAGACCACAAGAGAAACTTGTGTACCAACTTTGAAAAAGATCCATGCAATAGTTCCTGAGAAATCGCAATAACAAAGTCTCATGGGGAAATCCAAGATGGCCACCTGTTGGCCATATTGGATTTTGGAATCGGACCAGAACAGCTACCTTGCAAAACTAGACCACAAGAGAAACTTTTGTACCAAGTTTGACAAAGATCCATGCAAGTAGTATAGAAAAACCCGAAAACCGCTTATTTTGCCGGGGGAGGTAAATCTTGCATCCGACAGGGGGCGCCACCAGCTCAAGGCATGTACTGACATGTTCTGGATTGCATCAGCCTTGGCTGTGTGCCAAGTTTTGATCACTATAGTTCGGTTAACCTTTGACCTTTGTATTCCTCCGCGGTGATGCGGTCATGTCTGGCGGTGATGCGGTCGCCTCCGCGGAGAAAAAGTAGTCCCCAGAAAACAAATACGCTGCATGGTCCGATTGGGTCGTATGAGGTATCATTGTGAAGCTTTTGTGAGGGGGCATCTGAAGGGCTGGGTGTGGGGTTGAAATAGCGTCATTCTGCGCATGCGCGGTGACCAAAGGGTATGGAAATAGACGTTTTGGAGCTAGGGGAGCCACTAATGGTCCGATGGGGTCGAGTGAGGTATCAAAGTGAAGCATTCGTAAAGGGGCATCTGATGGGCTGGGTGTGGGGTTGAAATAGCGTCATTCTGCGCATGCGCGGTGGACCAAGGGTATGGAAATAGACGTTTTGGGATCTAGGGGAGCCACTAGTGGTCCTATGGAGTCGAGTGAGGTATCCATGTGAAGCACACATGAGGGGGCATCTGACTGGACTAGTGGTTCGGCCGTGGTCACCATTCTGCGCATGCGCAGACAGGGAATTGTGGGAAAAGGGTATGGAGATAGACGTTTTGGGATCTAGGGGAGCCCCTAATGGGCCGACAGAGTCGTATGAGGTATCAATGTGAAGCACACATGAGGGGGCATCTGACTGGACTAGTGGTTCGGCCGTGGTCACCATTCTGCGCATGCGCAGACAGGGAATTGTGGGAAAAGGGTATGGAGATAGACGTTTTGGGATCTAGGGGAGCCCCTAATGGGCCGACAGAGTCGTATGAGGTATCAATGTGAAGCACACATGAGGGGGCATCTGACTGGACTAGTGGCTCGGCCGTGGTCACCATTCTGCGCATGCGCAGACAGGGAATTGTGGGAAAAGGGTATGGAAATAGACGTTTTGGGATCTAGGAGAGCCCCTAATGGTCCGATGGAGTTGTATGAGGTATCCATGTGAAGCATTCGTGAAGGCGCATCCGACGGGATGGGTGACACGTGGAACTGACGTCATTCTGCGCATGCGCAGTAGACCAAGGTTATGAAAATAGACGTTTTGGGATCTAGGGGAGCCCCTACTGGGCCGATTGGGTCGAGTGAGGTATCCATGTGAAGCACACATGAGGGGGCATCTGACTGGACTAGTGTCTCGGGCGTGGTCACCAGTCTACGCATGCGCAGACAGGGAATTGTGGGAAAAGGGTATGGAGATAGACGTTTTGGGGTCTAGGAGAGCCCCTAATGGGCCGATGGAGTCGTATGGGGTATCAATGTGAACACACATGAGGGGGCATCTGCGTGGACTAGTGGCTCGGGCGTTGTCACCATTCTGCGCATGCGCAGACAGGGAATTGTGGAAAAAGGGTATGGAAATAGACGTTTTGGGATCTAGGGGAGCCCCTAATGGGCCGATAGAGCCGTATGAGGTATCAATGTGAAGCACACATGAGGAGGCACCCGCCTGGACTAGTGTCTCGGCCGTTGTCTACATTCTGCGCATGCGCAAACAGGGAATTGTGAGCAACGCCCGCCAACGCCAAGCTCAACGCTTCAACGCTCTGGTGAATTAGCCCAAAAGCTCTGATTTTCATGGAATTGTCGCTAATTCATTGGAAATGCAATGACGCCCGTCAACGTCCGCCTTAACGCCCTAGCATAACAACTTGACGCCATGATATAGACAGATGAGAGAAGAACAACAACAACAAGGATGAGAGAACAACAACAACAAGTTTTTTTCATATAGTTTATTTTCCCCTCCATCATAACATACCCACGCTGGGGGAGCCGCGTTGGGTATGTTTACAATTTAAGAATACTCTTGTCCAATAAGAGACCGCCATTTTGTCCTGCCATATTCGTTCTTGCCCGTTAGATGTATTCTCGGCTGCACTTGTCCAATCAGAAGCCGTCCTTAAGAAAGTCCCATCTTCGGCCCTGTTCACTCTCATCCGTTTGTTCTAATCGGCGTCGGTCAGGCCTGGATATTCCTTGGGCAGCATATCCTGAAACAGTTGTTTGCGCATTCTTATCGCATTTTCCAGGGCCTCGGTGGGTGGTAACCCCATAGCCTCTTCCAAGTGACGCTTGGTCTTCATGATGGACCTGTGCGTGGGGTCGCCTTTCATTTCAAGCGATAGTAAGGTATACTATTCATAGACTGCCATGGCTGTTTTCCTGATGCGGGGCCGCATTTCGGTGTACGCCTGTTGTAAGTTATCCTGTCCCGCGTCCTCGATCGCTTCAGCGTGAGTATTGATAGCTGCTGTCACAATACGATCCCAGAAGGTAGGTTCTGCCTCACTTTCCTGGGAATACCCTTTGCGTTGGAACTTGTTTTCTGTGACCTCCAACATCTCGCCCATCTCGGCGTCCATACTTTCTTTGAACAAATCCTTCCATAGCCTCGAGTTCACATTATGTTTTTCAACCTCGGGTTGGTCCTTCACGGTTGGGTGATATTCCGGGACTGGTGGTATGAAGGAGGCCCGCTGTACGGGGGTGGGTTGCTGCTCTGCCAGGAGTGGACTCGGCGGATGGTGTAGGGGTATATGACGTTGCGGTGATTCCTCGCCGGGTAACAGGTGGGTCGTCAGCCGACGATCTTCAGGGGTATGGGCTTTTAAATCTACGAACAGGTAGCCGTACGGACGACTTGTCGCCCCTTGAAACGCCTGCATGAAATGGTCGATGTTCTGAGGATAAATTCGACTACCAAACACACGGATTTGTGCTCTGTCAATGGGATTGGAGAACAACACAAAGTATTGGCAGTTCAAGGCAATATCTCTGGACGCCTTCCCTTGAGGAAAGAGATTCTGTGTCAAATAGATGACGGACAGATTCCGATGATGGGATCCTTTAGTAAACAAGTCGGCGACGTGTGAATTGTCCTTGGCCGCACTCATCAGATCATCTAGCACTACCACGTTGGTCTGCTCGGGGTCAAAGTAATACGGTTCGTTTATGTCGTGGGGAATCCCTGGGACGAAGCTCACATTCTGTAACCTTGTAGTTTCGTAGGCGGGCTGCCATTGGCTATAACACCAAACAACACGTGTCGGAGCTGGGGTTGCCACACCTCCCTCTAAGAACTTCATCACTTCAGGGCCGCTCACCGTCATCGTATAGGGATGCTCTACTGCTCTTGTTGGACCTATAGCGGGACTCGGCTGTGTCTCTTGGTTGTGTTTGCGTTGAATGTGCCTGAGCATACTATCGCGACGAGAGAAGGTTCTCTGACAGAACGTACACGTACACGACATGTTCATCAGTCGACCAATACATATGGACTGATGATGGACACATGTTTATTCCTATATTTACAGACTCTACCACCACCACACACACCACCACCAACTCCACCAACACCACCGCCACACACCACCAACACCACCACCAACGCTACCAACACCACCACCAACGCCACCAACGCCACCACCAACGCCACCAACGCCACCACCAACGCCACCAACGCCACCACCAACGCCACCAACGCGTCAACGCCCGGTGGTGGTGGTAGCCCCCGTGTGGCAGAGCTCTTGGATCGGAGCACTCGGAGCTCAAAGCTTGCGGAGCTCAGAGTTCGGACATGACGTCATCGCAGGCATGCGCGTGTACCTGTCCTGCACCCGCACCCTGGTGTACCCTATTCCCCACGGGCTATAGGGTACAGGGTGCAGCTGTGTAACAAATTTGAGAAAGATCCATGCAGTAGTTCCTGAGAAATCGCTATAACAAAGTTTCATGGGGGAATCCAAGATGGCCGCCTTGTGGCCATAGTGGATTTTCGAATCGGAACAGAAAAGGTATCTTGAACAACTGGACACCAAGCGGAAGTGTACCAAATTTGAGAAAGATCCATGCAGTAGTTCCTGAGAAATCGCTATAACAAAGTTTCGTGGGGGAATCCAAGATGGCCGCCCTGTGGCCATAGTGGATTTTCGAATCGGAACAGAAAAGGTATCTTGAACAACTGGACACCAAGCGGAACCTGTGTACCAAATTTGAGAAAGATCCATGCACTAGTTCCTGAGAAATCGCGATAACAATGTTTCATGGGGAAATCCAAGATGGCCGCCTTGTGGCCATATCGGATTTTCGAATCCGACCAAAAAAGGTATCTTGCGCAACTAGACCCCAAGGGGAACCTGTGTACCCAATTTGAGAAAGTTCCATGAAGTAGTTCCTGCGAAATCGCGATAACAAGAATTGTTTACGGACTGACTGACGACGGACGACGGACGGACGGATGGACGGACGACGGACGGACGGACGGACGGACGGACGGACCACGGACCACGGACCACGAACGAAAATTGATTTGAACAGCCCACCATCTGGTGATGGAGGGCTAAAAGCGTACTCGTATAATCTGGTCCAGATGGGACGGTGTCATCTTTCTACGCTTGACACCGAATTGTTCAGATGTGGGTACCAGCGGGTCTGGACTCGACGCGACCAGGATCTCACGGTGGACTGCGCATGCGCAATCGGAAGTTTAACGCGCTACCGAGAACAACAAGGATGAGAAACATAAGTGGTTCACTCAACGAGACGCCTGAACTCCATGCGTCATAGGATGTAGTGGACAGAGGCATGATATGTGAGTGAATGAGTGAGTAGGGGCTGTGTTGGATGAGTGAGTGAGTGAGTGAGCGAGTGTGTTGGTTGAGTGGGTGAATGAGTGAGTTGAGTGAGTGAGTTGAGTGAGTGACGGAGTGAGTGCAGTACGAGTATTATTGAGTGTCAGTCTGTTGACATCCTGTGGGCGGGCACCTTGTCGAGTATGTTTCCGTTTTGTCAGAAGATTCTCTCTCGTCCGGATAATTTGCTTGGATATATTCGCCTGATACATAGCCAAGAGACATCAACGTCTCAACGTCACAAAACATTGTTGCAGAAACTTACAAAACAAGGCTAAACCACCAAGCGCCTCCACTCAAAGTTTCTCAAATTTGGCGATACATATCGTATGCTGATAGCAAAATACGAGCGTAGCGTGCAAGATTTATGGCGTTACGTTTCGTAATTTGTGTCTAATTCCGCTTAACCCGGGGCTAGGGGCCGTATGAACCCATGTATTTCAAGATCCTCATGGTACTCATATGAACAGTCACAATCAAAGCGTGACTGAGATACATCAATCTTTTGATGACGACTTTACAACGAATATTGTGGATTAAGAATACTGATCATCGATACGGATTTGATATTTTTGGAACATCATGATGTCTTGTCGGCATCATTGAAAACTGGTGACCGCAGACCAACAGGCCCCTATCCAACTCGCTCCCATACAGCGAGTCTCTTTCATGTCACCAACCCCGGGACACTTCTATAGCCAAACCGCGACGGTCCATGTATCTGTAATTGATTTGACTCAGAATCTCTTTCTTCTAGGGAAAGCGTTCAGAAATATGGCCTTGAAATTCGTCTTGTTGTTCAGCAATAATCGACAGAGGATAAATCCGGATATTCGGAACCCGAATTTAAAGGACCATATCCCCGAAGATTGCTGAATGTCGACCCACCGATATTACCCGGCGATGCGCCGCAACGAAGTCTGAACAAGAATCTGCGATCCTCAGAACTTCAGCGGATTGAACACCAGGCATTTCCGGTCCAGCAAGCCCCTATCCAACTCGCTCCCATACAGCGTATCTCTTTCATATCACCAACCCCGGGATACTTCTATAGCCAAATCGCGACGGTCCAACCCAACTCCATACCAGGGGGTCACACGCCTGAGGCCAAGACTGGAAACACAATGCCATGGTGGGATCTCATCAAAGAAAGAATTGACGCCGAGATGGGCGAGATATTGAATGCCCGATTGAACGAGTTTCACTACAGACGGTTTCACTACGCCACAATCCTCCACATTCTGACCTCACCGTGTCCAAACAATCCGATGCGCACCGCACCCCCAAATTGGCATCTTTCTCCACTACTTCTCGACGGCTCATGTACACTGTGCCGTCACTTCCACTAACAAAAACATCCCAGTCGTAGTCTACTCGTCGCGAGATTCAAGACAACATCCTGCACGGCCCATTGGGACCCTGGATGGCCTATCTTTCGTAAACACACGCATGCGCATCACGAGAGCGACGACATCCTGGACGACCCAGGATGACCCTTAGTTCGTCCAAAACAGGCCCGTGCACATTCTGAAAATATGACTCGAAGGCTTGAAAATTTATCATAGCCACTCCACCGTCTGTTTTGCACGTAATACTTTAAATTTGATGCAAGAGATGTATCTGGGTTTAGTAGGACTGAAATAGGTGTAGTAAAATCGGGAGAACATATGTTTTAATAAATGTAATTTTACATATAGAAGTCAGATTTCTTCTGAGCAAGCTTGATTGAGACTATTTTATCGTTTCTTTCGACAGTATAATTCATGCCCAGATATCGAGTAGCTTGAATCCTCCTGGATCCCACTTTATCATATAGTGAGGACATGGTTTGACAGTGTTGCCTTTTTTTCTGGCCTATTCGCACTGCGATTGATTGATCTACATTGAGATATAATCCAGTTGAAGAAGAAAACTTATTCAAGAGACCCATAGCTGCTTCAAATGATTCCCTCGGACCATCGGAAATCTTAGTACATGTAGTATCATCAACATCTTGCTGAAATTTTATTTTGGGGTTTTTAACGTTATTCCTTTGATGTTCTTGTCCTGTTTAATGGCGTATAAGTATGAAAATGTATGGAGATATGGTGTCCCCCTGTCAACAACCCATTTGTGAATTGAAAAAAAAAATCAGAGATATACCCATTGTTTACTAGACAGCTTTTGCTACTATTTTGGAATGTCTTGATCCATCGTATTACATTATTCCAGAAATTAAAAGATAGAATGCATTTTTCTGTATAGTTACAAGATACAGAGTCAACGGCCTTTTCAAAATCGATTAGAGCTGGAATAGTGTTTTACTCAGCATGATTTATAAGATCAAATGAATGTCGAGTTATTTCCCCTATGTACCTTCCCTTCATCAAGCCCTTTTGTGTCAATTATTGATGGTAACACCTCCCATATTCTTTGACGTTTAAAGTTATTATAATATAATTTGTAATCTATATTTAATAATGAGATGAATTCATATGATGGAAAATGACGACTAGATGTCCGCCAGATAGAAAAGAAACGTATTCATAGAATGCAATTTCGTATTCAGAACAAATACCTGTGAGGCTCGACGCCGACCAATCGATTCATTTTCCACCATGTTTACAAGTCCCAAAACTACAATCACAATGATGTGTAGAGAGAGTAATCTCCCAAGACGAAACGTTCACCAGGTGAGTTATATAACGAAGAGAACAATAACGTACTTTAATGACGTACCTTGTACCAACCAGAGGACATCAGTAGTATTTGATATGTCCGAGGCGAGAGATAAGAACTCTGTAACATTTCCTGCGAACAAATAAAAGCAACCCATAAACATTATGAGCAAGAAGCGTATCGCGCCTTTCAGGATTCCAGGAAAGACTCTGATCGGGCGGATTGCTCAGTTAAGATAGTCACAAGAGCCAATCCTTATTGCTAGTTAAGGTACTTGTGATGGCATCCAGTCACTCAAAATATGATAAAATATAACAAAAAAAACAAGCTCGAGCTTTCATATTTAGAGCAATATTGAAATGTATTTCAAAGAAATGCTTCACCCATGTCGAAGAGATATAAGAAAGCAACACATATTTTATCAATTTTAGCTAACCAATTTTTTTTATTATTATCAGTATATTGGAAAATATCTTAAAAATGTGCGTGTTTGAATTATCCAAAGGTATTTTAGGGTTGAATGTTCATTATACTGGCCGGACATGCCAGATAGCCATGTAAACCAAAGCCATTGCATCAAGTGCGGTGACTACAGTCTATTCAGGGAACATGTCTTTGAAATATAAATGAGTGACAGGTTACCTCTGACAAACTGAACTGGCTGAAACTTGTCTGGGTTTTTTGAGACTGATGAGTTGCATTATAATTGGGATCTGGATTCAAAACAGGTGACCTCCATTGAGTGACGCACAATGCGGGTCTAGCTTTAGAGTTGGCGTTTACAGATGACTCGGAATTACCCGAGTGACGCACTGGTTCCCCATAGGGGGTATAATCGATAGACACGGCTCACTTTAAGAAGGAGATAAAGGATGTACATGTGGACGTAGAAGCATGAGCTGTTCATGAGCTAATCAGATCCCCAGCATGTTCAGGGATTTACCAGGTATGGGGAATCCCGCTCTCTAACAATGGAGGTAAAAAGGGTCGTTTTCTCTCAATAAATCAGTTCACAGAATGAATTCTGCAAAATTCTCTTGAGGCGCATACAGACATATCTATCTGCATTAAATAGTAGTAAAAAAAAGAAAATTGTCATCTATCTAATTTGCATAATAATAGGCCAAACATCCTTCGCGCTGTTTAAACATTGGCTGGTTCTTCATGTGGCAAATTAATTTTATGACATGGAACAATAGATAAATCAATGCGCCTGAAATTTTGATGCATTGGTTAAGAAGGAATCAAAAGTTATTGAGCAAAAACGACCTTTTTTACCTTCATTTTAGAGAGCGGGGTCGCCCTAACCTGTTTACTGTGTGGATATACAAGGCGGGCCACCACCATAGATTTAGACAGAATATGACTTGGCATCAGACTACATACTGTACTCCCTGATGTTGATTTGGGTCTCATTGGGGGAAAAACATGGTGGAAGGGGAAATGAGGAGTGGGGGTGAAAAGGCTCTCTGTGTACAAGATGAATGCCATTTGGTAACACCGGTCAGCTGTCAATGGCGGGAAGTTGAAATTTCCATGGTCAACATCCATCAAGAGTTTTACAGTTGTTGTCTCACAATGTGAATATTGTCATGCCAAGTGGATTTATGTATCGAGAGGCTTCTAGATTTTTGGTGATTTTTTGTATGCTAATACATAACAAGTAACGAAAATAATAGTACATGTCTATAGACGGCTTACCCCGATAATACTCTTGCGTCGTCCCACCTGTTAAATCCCACTGAAAGGTAATGGTGTTATATATGTTAATTCTGTCTCATCGGACTTCGGAACCACAACATAATCGACTGAACAATATACAGAAACAAATTATTATACATTAGATTACATAACCATTATAAATTAGCCTCTTCCACTCGGTCCGATTGACTGATTCGGTATATACAGTCGGACCAGGAGACTAATGCACATATTAAGTTTTCATATCCCTCTTGCGAGCAATTTTCAGGTGAATTTGTGTTAATATTGGGCGAAGTTCACTTTGGTTGTATTGTTTGCCACTTGTACATCAATTTGGCTCTGCATTTGGAGTTCCTATACTTAACATGAGCAGTGTGACTAACGTCACAGGACCTACGAAGTACAGTAGGCATTAGGACTCGAACGCGAACTGAACTCTTGGAAATCCCCACCCCCAGTTGAAATCCTGCCTATATTAAGATGGGCATCGCCAGTTATTTTCATCAAAAATCACCAGAAATTTTCAGCAAAAGTAGGTCAGCTCAGAACTTGTTGGTAACAGTCTCCTAATGCGCCTTCATTCCAAAATAAATAACGATCGCCGATTTAATTTTACATTTTTTTAATTAAAGGAAACAGATTGAATAATATAGGTTCACTAGATTTCAAGCTTTACGTGTGAAAATACATCTACATCTCTTTAGTGGTTTTCCGTGCCCTTGTCCAGGATCAAAACAACTTTTTGAATCACATTATTTTCCCAACAATACACCAATTTTTTATATATAGTACTATAGTATAGAAAGGTAGCATTTATGTAGTTTACGGTAATTCAACTCAAGACCAACACCGTCTATGCACAAGATAATAATGATTCTATGTGATTCTCCTGAGCATAACCGGTACAAAGACGAATAAATAGCGTCTCTACATCACGTTATCTAGATATATGAGACAACACATTTTGGGTATCGGCAATCTGATTAATGTACTATTCCGGTTTCCTTGATTCACATTATATTCTATGGCAGTTGATCGGTGATTTTCTTCATTGATAAACGTTAAACCACCTCAGCTTCGTTGTGCAAACAGCGCTGAATTTTTGAGGGTATATGCAGTAGGGTATTTTTAGCCGGTCAGTAACTGATAGGCCTACTCATTAAATGCGATAAAACGCTGGAGCAAAACGGACCACAGTTTTCTTGGCAATGATGACATGTTTGGATGTGAAATAGGATACACGTTAGGCTACAGCTTACATACATGTATATCTATAACAATATACTGAAGTGTTAATTATAAATCTAATTTTAATCAGAATTATTTCAGATCAGAACTAGCTGGTAACAATGCCCTAATGCTCGTTCATGCCAAAAATCAAGGTTATAATGTCAACGGTTCTCCTTATTTTGCCGACGAAAGGATTCGGATGGACTGACTGACTCACTCATTACCGGACAATTTGCGATCTGTAGCCTACTTCGTAGGAATAGGGTTAAGCCCGATTGACATTCCCATTCACTGAAATTACGTACAAAATAAATATAATATGAAATTATTATTTTATTTTTTCAATTTTCTGCTATTAATACCTTCTTCTTATCGAGATTGCCAAGCGGGTGATTTCTAATGACCATATCTCCAAGCAAAAGCCACTGGGGGGGAAATCGTCAAACGGCTGACAAGAGATGGGAAATTTTGATTAATCGGATTTTCGGGTATAAATACGCCTTAACCCTATCTGGACTGGGCGATTTGGGATGTACCGCAGCCGGAAGAGGGGGCAGGGGCGGAAAGTGCCCCCCCCCCCCCCTATATATTTTCGCTATCGCTAAGGCTAGAGGGCTGAAACTTACCACACTATATATTTGGGTCAAGATTTACAAGAAAATGTAAAAAATCCAAGATGACCGCCATAATGACGTCACTCTGATGTCATTTTCAAAAAGAACGTTTTTGGACGATTTTTTTATCTTTATTCTTTTCATCGCAAAAACTGCATGATAAATTAGTACGGGGGGGCGGAAAGTGCCCCCCCCCCCCCTAGGCCAGGTAGGGTTAACGTGATTTACCTCATGATTTTAGGTAGAAGACAGCTCTAACAGGAAATCTGTTTCTCAGTTTTATCATTTTTGGCCTATTTCTTATTCTATTGACATTTAATGGAAATTTCCTTCACAAATTTACACCTATGTAAGTGATCCCGACAGAAACTTCAGAAATTTGTTGTTGTTTTCATCACAGAAACTGCCTGATCAATTAGTAAAACATAATCTGATATGATATAAAATAGGTTTTATCCATTTTTCCATAGAGAAAAGCAAAATTTGGAAGAAATATGACGATAAATCACTTTTCTGGTACCGCACATGGCCGCCATGTTGAATTTACCGATGATCCTCTGCTCGGTGGGTCATGCGAATAGGCTCAGAATGACCCAATATAATAATCTAAAAAGTCACGGAGTTTCGGCTCTCAATTTTTTGTCGTTCCGGAGATAGAAGGAAAAATAGGGTGGGGGGAGCGGAAAGTGCCCCCCCCCCCCTCCCCCCAGGCCAGGTAGGGTTAACGTGATTTACCTCATGGTTTTAGGTAGAAGACAGCTCTAACAGGAAATCTGTTTCTCAGTTTTATCATTTTTGGCCTAGTTCTTATTCTATTGACATTTAATAGAAACTTTGTTCGCAAAATCACGCCTTTGTTAGTGATCACGACAGGGACTTCAGAAATAAATGTATCCAAACTTAGAATTACTCTATTTAGAACTGGAATTTCAAACTGCTTTTTACAACGGAAGGAAGGTCTATTGTTAGATATTGAAACTGGGTAATAAAAAAAAGACCGTTTTCTTTACTCAGGAGCAGGCACGGCGGAGCCGGGGGGGCTACGGGGGCTGAAGCCCCCCCCCCCCCAATAATTTGGCCAACTTTTCTAAAATTCATATGATGTCAACGCAAAAATACTTCAATGAATACGTATTTTCGAAATGAATAGTAAAATGAATTATCTGCGTCGCATATCTCTCGCATAACTAAAACTATTTACAACTGTCAAGCATTAGTGGATCAGCCAAAGCTCTAGAATTTTTTTTACCGGAATTGTTTATTAATTTTTAGGTTCACAAAAGGTAGAGTGACCCGAAAACACCTATATCTGTATTGAATGCAGATTTTCATTTCCGGTAAGTTACAACCATGAGAGCCATCCTTGCTTATTCACATGATTTACAAGTTGTGTTCGCAAAATGCTGCTCTAGTACACGCTATAATAGCAAGTCAATTATGACTACTCCAAAAATCGGCCAAATACTCGCCTCCGATTCTCGTTGTTGATGACTTCCTTCGCTACATGTATATCAACCAAGTTGTACGTATTCCATCACCTTGGTTGATATAGCGAATGAATTCGTCAACAACGAGAATCGGTTCCTCCCTATGGACACACAGGAGCATGCAGTGGGCTGAGGTAAGTTTTCACCCCAAGTACCGGTAGCGCAGAAGTTGAACGTTCGCTGACGGCGGTAGAATTTTCAATATACATGAATCACAAGGAGACAAAGTGACATGATCGAAGCTTAATGAACTTTTGGACTGAATATATCAGGATTGATATATATTTAAATTATTTGTACATCCGGACATCATTTTGCTTGACGATAAATATTTAAAAAATGTTGAGAAAACAGGCAACACCAATAGAGTTTACACGGGCGAGGATTTCTTGTTTTATTGCTCGGAAATACGCTAGAACGCCTCTCCGGCCATCTAAGACCCCTGGAGCTTCCGGGACCTAGGCGGCCCCTGGACCCTCACCTAATTGCGCTGTGATAGTAGCCCCCCCAATCATCAATTGCTTCCGCCGTGCCTGAGGAGGGCTCAGTATCCTTAACAATTTCACAACAAACAATTGCATTATGGGATAGGTATACAGGTAAACATTTTATGATGAATGAAAGGATGACTAAATTCTTTCACATTAAATACAAACAACAACAACATGTAACGTATCACATCATAAACACTATCGATATTTCATTTCAGATCAAAAAAGCGCCCCGGGGGCAGATTCACTTTGGATATATAAATCACATTCGTGAACTATTTTGGTTAATAGGACGGAAGCAGCTTGGATCACGCCACAGGCCCGGGGTGTGAGCGGTGGTATTAGGGTGAAGTGTCGAAATATGGGGTTTCTATATATAACCCATGCTTTATATAAATCCACATCTATATAAAGCATGGGGTTCACCCTAATACCACCGCCCACACCCCACCAAAACTCTTGTTTTGCGGGTCTGCACATGTGGGTCACACGGGCAGAAAACATTATAGGACGTACCAGAACATGCCCCTGGAGAATCACCCGGGGTCGAGATATTTTAGGGTCTCGTAACCACACACTATATGCCTCATGAGCTTTGAAGAAGAAGCCTCGGAATCTGAGATACTGAAAAAGAGAAAAATGTGAACAGATAATCAAGTTAAGGTGTATAATTACTTGAACAAGATTCCACCACGCCGAGACAGAAATATCAATATTAAGGTCATCTAATTTGTTTATCGCTTTATTTACAATATTTATTTTTTAACACTTGTACTAAGAAACTCGTTTAATCGCTGAAGAAAGTAAGAGTAGAAATTCCTCTCACTCAAGCACTTGAGTGGAAATTTTCACGCAATTTGAGTGGCTTCAGCTTGAGTGGAATCAACTTCACCCAACTTAAGTAAGTTGTCAACTCAAACTTGAGGAAATATTAGTGGATTTCACTCAACTTGAGTGGGATGAATTCCACTCTTACTTTTTAAGAGAGTATTTGTCGAAAAGTGTTTATCATTTTGCACTACAGGTTAAGAAAATAGCTGTGCTTCAGTTTTCCAAATAATATTCTGGTTGTGGAGATATTAATGTATGAAGTGTGATCTTCGAATTTTATTCTGTTTTGTTCAATGGTCCCAAACCCTGTTGACGTATTATATCTCTCTCAATCACGTGATGAATTGTGTAATCATTCATCTGCATGACACGTGATCATTTATCCAGAAATCGAACGTCGCCTATGTAACACGAAATCAATGAAATTGCCATTGTCAACGCAAAGTGCATGTGCCGCAAGGAGTGAAGTCCTATATGCAACCCGATACACCAAATTAAAGCGTGCTCTTCCGACTGTGCCAGTCCAGGGTCCTCGCGCTGGCAAGTTGATGTCATTTTACATGAGTGAAGTGACAGGCTAATTAAATTGTGTAACCATCTCCACCAGCCATGTATCTGTCATGGATGTTGGGGGCTTGCATTGCATCAAGGAATAGAAGTGGGATTATATTGTCATGGATGTATATACGTCATCAGGTTTCAGGACAATTGAAAAAGATAACATTTCACAGAAAATGATCTAGACCAAACTGAAAGAAAATGAGGCACCTATATTTTGTTGTTCTACTGTTCACTGGGAAAACTGACTGGAACTTCTCGAAAAATAAACATCTGAAAATGCAGGCTGATGTTATTAAAAAGTGATGCAAACATATTGTGATAATATTTCACCGACGGCACCGGTTTTCATCAAACCGCCTAAACCACTAGATTCTTGCACAGTGCATACAAACCCAATATGAAATTCAAAGGCACCACGCGGGGGGGTCATGGATGTGGACTGCATATTCAGATTCCAGCATCAGCTGATCTCCCGTGATTCAACAATCGCTATTTTGTTTTGAATCTGCACGAACATGACAGATACGAATCTTTCTTCGCAACTGCGTCGCATCATGTGTCAAGGACAGTGTGGAGGCGGTCAGTGCATTCTAGTCTAATGTAAGGCTTCGGACTTCTACGGGTGTCCGACCTATTATCGTACATTTTTGAAGGTTTATTTGGAATATATAAAAAAGAACTTCTTGAAATGACATGAAAACTAACACGATGATTGCTGAGCTCGTCGGCTATCTTCCGTTATAGATTTTTAACTCGACTTTTCAGCTCAGTTCCCGCCGTGGACAGTACCATTTATCGGACACCCCATCGTGAACAAGAATTTTATGTACAATTTATTTTCAAGTTTTGTGCATGACATTCGTTAGTTGGAGTTCTGTCGTTTAACCCTACCTGGCCTGGGCGATTTGGGCTGTATCGCAACTTGGGGGGACGGAAAGTGCCCCCCCCCCCCCTATATATTTTCTCTATCACTAAGGTTAGAGCGCTGAAACTTACCACACAGTATCTTGGGTTCAAGTTCTGCCGGGAAATGTAAAAAAATCCAAGATGGCCGCCATGATGACGTCACAGTGACGTCATCTTCTCGGAAGCCATTTTTCGGTCTTTTTGGGGTCGATTTTCTCGAAATTTTCATTTTGCCGATTTTTCTTTCGAAAAAAATCAAATAAAATATAGAATAATTAGTTTTGCATAAATAAAATACTTTTAAGGCCTCTTAGGCAAGGAAAATGTGAAGAAAATATGCTCAAAATGACCCCAATAAGATAAGCTTTAAAGTCACCGAGTTTCAGCCTCCTCGGTTTTGTCGTTTCGGAGCAGCAGAGAAAAGTTCAATGGGGGAGGGGGGCACTTTCCGCCCCTCCCCCCCCCCCCCAAGCCAGGTACGGTTAACATGATATGATCATTGTTCAATTTCTATACGTATTTACTTGAGAGCGAGATCGGGAGGACAAGGTGGTAGATCGAATTTCGCACCCCGCCACAACACGAGAAATTTCGAATTCTGATGACAGCAAAAATGTAACATTTAAATTTATCTATAATTCTATATTTTGCGTAACAATTAGAAATGATCTCCCCTTTGTTCTGACATATTATTGCCTTGTCATCACGGGCACAACACGCACGCACGAGATTCGTGTCCGATAAATGACCTATCCGATAACTGTTCTGACTCCGGCAGTTCATTTGTTATTGATCACGTTCATAGTTCTCACAATACAACAACAGATGTTAACGGATAGGAGAAAGTCCACTCATGTGTGATACCATGGAGCCTACAAGAGGCTTGTAGGCTCCATGGTGATACAAGCCTCTCAATAATACCGGTACTTACTGCTCAGTGCTTAGATTGCAGGGCTCTTTGTCAAATCAACATATGAGCAGACAGTGTCAGTGTGCTCTTCCAGCTGTCGCTCGGTCATTCGATCCGTGCTATTGAGCATTTTTATTGAAATTGTGGTTTACGGGCCGCTTCTCATACGGATTTCGCGGTCAATCATCACAATGCGTTTATTCTCACATATTGAAATTTACATTGCTGAGATTACATTAATCGTATTATTGAGTTCGTGATATATGATATTTCAACATTCATATAACATAAACGGATCGTATATACAATTGCGCGAGGATTAACGTGTGAGGGAGTTCCAGTTTTTAGTTGGAAGGAGGAATTAGAGTCTATATAATTAAGCATAAAGCTGTAAGGAGTTATTAACTGTACGAGAGATTGGGGTACACTGGGACAATTTTCACCTTTTTGCAAAAATCTCTTATTATTTTCATGTAGTGTAGTCTTCTATACTCTCGTTATAACTTATATTTAGTATGACATAGTCAGGCAAGAAATTCTGAAATATCTCTTATACTTTTCTCCAGAATTCGTTTTTAAAAACATTAAAAAATGTGTCCCAGTTTGCCCCACTATGGGGTTCACTGCATTAAGGTGCAGGAATGGTTATTATTGTCTCGCATGCTATTTAGCAGATCTGCTACTTCGCAAATAATTTCTAAAATCAGTGATATTTAGAAAGGGGTGTGCTACTTTGAAGATAATTTCTAGGATTTCTGCTAGTTAGCACTTGTATAATTAGCACAAATGCTAAATATTGAATATTTCTTTCTAAATTGCAGCCAGAAGAAATATTCAATATTTATGATAACTCGCAAACGCAAATTGTCGGACTGCCTCTCCCGAGAGAAAATATATTGTATAATTAGCACAAATGCTAAGTATTGAATATTTCTTCTAAATTGCAGCCATGATAAATATTGAATATTTCTTCTAAATCGCAGCTCCAAATTGTCCGATTGCCTCTTCTTAAAGAAAATATATTGTATAATTAGCACAAATGCTACATATTTTCAATCTTGTATGGACTGGTGAATAAGGAGGTTTAAGGCAGTCCTACACCTTA